>OENM01000104.1:0-45411 GCA_900239745.1 Rotaria magnacalcarata | reverse complement strand
TATATTAATAATAATGAGTATGCAAGCCTAATAGTAACTTGAAATTTCTTTATAAATTGATCATATCCTCTGAGTGCACATAGCCAGTTGGCTATACACACTTAGGTGTACATAGTCAGTCGGCTATATGTACTTGAGTGCACATAGTCATGCGACTATGTACACCTAAGTGTATATAGCCAACTGGCTATGTGTACTCAAGTGCATATAGCCACATGGCTATGTGCACCTGAGTGTACATAGCCACTTCCATATATTAAATGCTTCACATTTCGCTGAAGGAGTTCATTGGTGAATTCTATTGGCTTTTCTAATCATACTCATAGTCTACATTACATAGTTCTTGACATTTTACTTGTTGAGAATGTATTTCACTGTAAAATTTGTAAATATTTAACCAGCCGACATTTTAGATTGGTAATGGCATCTATCGTAAATTGTGTAGCCAGGTTCTGATGCACAACATGCTTAAATTCCTATAATATACGTGTTACGACAGCTTGTGCAATAACACAACACGTGCGAAGTGTGTAGAATCATAAAGAAAAATAGCAAAATCTGAAGTCTATAACCTATTTTCTCTTTTTCTTTCGCTAAAATAATAAATAACCGCATTAGTCATCAGAAATAAAATGCTCGCATTTATAAACGATGAGTATGTAGTCAGACTACAGCAGAAAATTCTATTTTAGTTTTCTATTCGACTTGAAAACAAGATAAAAATTTACTAAATTTTTAGACACAAAAAAATGAGTGTATCTGCCACACTTTTATCGCCATTCAATGGTAAAACAATTGTACTCGAGCTCGGTCGTGAAATAGGATTCAAGGCTAAACAAGACTTGATCAACTATTTACGAGAACAGCAAGCACATATTTCATATATACTTACTGCTAGTGTACGTTGTTCTTCTATTCTACATAAAATGCTGTCTTAATAGAATTTGTTCTAGACTGACTACATATTGGTTACGAATAATTTCGATAGCTACAAAGTCCGTCGTGCAAAGCAACTTGGCTTGCCATTGGTCAATGTTGAATATGTATATGAATGTCGGCGTTTACAGGCGGGTCAAACACCAATTGACATTAGCAAATTTATTGTCAAATCAGTTGAAGATCAGGAGAATTTTACAAAAACAGGCACTATTTCCGTTGCAGGTATCATATATTTGCTCTTGTGTTTTGATTGATGTCGTACATCGTTCCTTGTTAGGATCTCAAGCAACTAGCATTAAAGCTAATCGATTTGATTTGAATAAAATCAAACTATGGAATGCAGACGATGTTGATTTACCTCGTTTTGATGAATTGACACATTGTGAAATAGCGAAGTGGGCCATTTTCAAAGTAAAATTCTATTCTTTTATCGCTTTAATGTGCTTCTATTGTATTTATTTTTCATAGGAAACTAATGACAATTCAGAGGTATTTTTCGTACTTGAACTTCAAGTTATTCCCGAACAATACTTTGATCGAACAATGACTGATTATCGATTACGGTTTCGATACGAAAAGCAGACTATTGTAAGACAAGGACAAAAGCAAGATAATAGAGTATTGATACAATATGCATTCGGTGATGAACCCAACGAACAACAACAACTGTTTGCATCATACTATTATCGAATAGCTAAAATGCCACGTGTAACACGAATTCGTGAAATGTTACCAGATAAATTGGGATCAAAACTATTACTACGTGTAAGCCAATGATATTAATTAGGAAGTTTTATTTTCAATACTAAATAAAATATTTTTAGTCTTTATTTGCTAATCGTATTGATACACAAATACTCGACGATAACGTATGCCAATTGATTGAATCGATTTGGTTAGAATCGATTGGTGATTTGAATAAAATATTGAGCGTATTACCTGAATCGATTACTCTCAAAACTGTACGCATATATTCATTTTCTTTTATGTATTCCAATTAAGTTTTATTTCAAACTACTGAACAGATCATTGAAGCTGAGGCTGCACTACTTGAACTCAAGTCAACTAATGATCCTGCTGCTGCACTTCGTTTCTATTCACTTATTCCTCATCGTGCGGAGTATAAGGTTGACCTCGTAAAAAATCGTCGAGCACTAACTGAAAAAATTGACTTATGTCAGGTATGTCGATTTATTTTAATAATTTCATTGAACACTTTGCTCTTTTAGTTACTTCGAGATATGCTCACAGTCAATGAACTAACCAATTGGAATACTAAAGCTCCAATTGAAGCAAAATATCGAGCATTGAACTGTCATATTGAAATAGTCGATAGTTCAACACCTGAATTTATGAATGTTGCTGAACATATTCAATCGTCAACAGATAAGTGAGTTGAATTGAATTTTGATTTCACAATTATCGGTTTCTCTCTGTTCGTTAGTGGTGAAAAAATCGTTATTCATCAAATATTCAGCGTAGCCAAACAAACAGATGCACTCAACTTTCGAACATCACTATCAAATCAACAGCAACTATTTCACGGATCAAAATATGCCAATTTTCTTGGAATTCTTTCACGGTAAACTATTCATCTTTCTCTCGAGACAATATCTATTGTGTGAATGTATGCATTCAGTGGTTTGGCCATGCCAAAAATGGTAGTTGAAGAATTAGGTGTGGTGCGTACTGATATTGGTTGTCTTGGCTACGGAATTTACTTTTCTGATTCTGTTTCTACGTCGCTAAAATATACGACAGCTAGCACAACGCGACCAGGTCGCCGACTACTATGTGTTTGTCAAGTCGCCCTCGGTGAATCAGCTAATTATTATTCATTTTCACCGACAATCACCAAACCTCCTGATGGTTTTCATAGTACGCATGGTGTCAAACGAACGGAAGAAAATCGTTCCATGTTTAGCGTAAGTAGTTTGCTTGTATTATGTCTGATAATATTACATTCGCGAATGCTTGTGGAAAGCACTTTTATCGTGTATCACTGCCAGAGTTTCAACAAATATTTGATGAAAATATGAAGAAAAATAGTTGTGAACAAGTAGCCATGAATGTCGTGGCAATACAATAGAAAAAAGAGAGAGATCAATATTTGACATTGTGTCCTATATCTTTGTATTCATTATTTTCAATAAAACTAGATACGAAATTGTCGGATCAGTGTCACTTATACCAACATGCTAAATGTTGGAATAAAAAATCTGATTTCTATTGAAATAGGATAATGAATATGCAATTTATCAACTCGATCAACAACGTTTACTCTACATTGTGGAAGTTTCATGGATACCAAATGATAATATCAATATTGCACTGGAACGTTTACCCGTTGTTCATCATGAGCAACATGCATTGAAACTCAGTGAACATGGTAATAATGATTCTTTATCTTCTAATAAAATTCAGCTAGGTTATCTACGAAATTCTAGTCGAAGTTCCTTTGACAATTGACGATGAAATTATTGAAGTAGCCGAACAAGACTATGGCTTAGTATGCCCATCATCGGGCAAACTTGTACCACTGAAATCATTTCATATTCGAGCTCAAATCGTCGATGCTACAGTTGAAGTAATTATAGCTATTACTTTGATCAACTAACACATCCTGTTTTGTTTTCATCGATAAGGTTGTTCTCTATCAAGTCTATCATAATACGAGTTCAATACCTATTGAAGCTAAATATGTGTTTCCACTTGATGAAAATTCAACTGTATGTGGTTTTGAAGCACATATCAATAATAAAATTATTAAAGGTGTAGTCAAAGAGAAAGAACAAGCCAAACAAGAATATCGAGAAGCAATCGAAAAAGGTCACGGTGCCTATTTGATGCATCAGGAGCAGGCTCAAGTATTCAGCGTAGCTGTTGGTAACTTACCAGCCAACAATGAAGTCATTATCAAAATAACCTATGTTGCCGAATTAGAAATCGAGAATGGTGATATTATCTTTCGACTTCCAGCAAAAATGGCTTCATGGCAATCGAAACAAGCCATTGAAACAAAAGATCAATCGACTGTACGATCTATTGATATTGTTGATGAAAAAGTCGAATTCAGTTTTAAAACATCTATTCGAATGCCCTATGAAATAATCAAATTGTTTTCGCCGACACATCGTCTTCGTCGAAAACTGACCGATTGTATGGCCATGGTCGAACTTGTCGATAATGTTTTACTCGATCGAGATTTTGTTCTTTCGGTAACACTTAAAAGTGCTAATTTACCTCGAATATCAAATGAAACATGGACATTAGATGATGACAATGGAACAACGACATCGAACAATCGCGATTCTGAAGCATGTTTACTTACTTTTTATCCAAGATTCGAAACATTATCGATGTCGAACGAAACAGTTGAAATTATTTTCATTGTCGATGTATCGAATTCAATGGATGGTAGTCATGTTCAACAAGCTAAACAGTTAGCTCATTTATTTCTTACTCATTTGAAAGTTGATAATAAAAATACATATTTCAATGTAGTTACTTTTGGATCAGGTAATACGATGATAGTCAACCATATTATTTTGCCTACTATTGAAATTTGAACTATTTAGATAATGATGAATGTTTTCCAATTTCAACACTAACTACAAAAGAGAACCTAGATAAAGCCAAACATTTTGTTCTGGTTGGTATTTTTTGTGTTTGAGATGAGTTTTGTTTTGTAATGAAATTCTTATATTCTAGCATTCACTTATTCATCGTGGTAATACAGATTTGTTAGCAGTTCTTCATCGATATTCATTGCTACCATCTGTATCGTCGTCGAAATCGGGTCGCCAATTTATTCTTTTATCTGATGGACATATCCATGATGTTAATTCGATTATTGCTCTACTTGAACATCGATCAACTATGCGCTGTGATCGTTTATTTGCATGTTCAATTGGAAATGTTGCTAACAAACATGGGCTGAAACAGTTAACTCGTGGGATACGAGGAGGTGGTCTAGTAACAATATTCGATTCGAACTATCGATCGAAGTGGAAAACAAAAGTATTGGAGATTCTCGAACATACCCGACAACCATGTGTTAAGAGCATATCGATTGATTGGCATGGTGGTTTGGACGAAGGACAAAAATTCAATATGCAAGCACCAAAAATGATTCGATCTTTGTTCGATGGAATGCGACTCAGCGTCTATCGATTTATTCATAATTGCCATAAAGCAACATTAACGGCGACTATCGATGGGCAAGAATTTGTCACTACTGTATTCAGTAGTCCAATGACAACAACTAGAGGACGTATTCTACATTGTCTAACCGCACGGGCGATAATTGACGATTATGAAAACGGAATATTACATGAAGACGAAAGCGAAAACGAATTGATTAAAATTCAATGTAAACAAGATCTCATAGATTTGAGTATTAATTATTCTGTTGTCAGTCCATATACGAGTTTTGTTGCCATTGAAGAACGTGATGCCAAAACAGATCAGTCGACTCTCCAACCAGGTTGGTAGAATACTCATATTCTATGATAACTAGATTTTTTTGTTCAATGTTAGGCGTTCGTCTCATCGATGTTATGCTTGATCGAGATGTCGATATATTACCATACATAGAATGGGATGGTGATAAATCAAATTTGGCTTTAATTAAACAGAAACTAATCGATGGTCGTGTTTCACTTGAAAGTGCATCGATTCTTGGCAAAAAAGAATCGGTTGTTGATATTGAAAAACTTTGTAAGAAAATCTCCTATCGAGCAGGTGGTGATGCTAAATTCGACATGATGATGTCTATTATACGTACATATCGTCATTCATTAAATGAACGTGATAAAGCAAATGAACTTGAAGATAAAATGCGAAACGGTATGTTGATTCAGTGAGAATAAAAATTAAAAGAATTATTATTTCAAAAAATTATAAAATAGATATAAAGAATGAGATGCTCAGCGCGACAACAGAAGAACGACAAGCATTAGAACAACGATGTGCAGCAAACAATTTAAGGATCACAACGAACGAAGAGTATGTAACAAAGCAGAAAGATTGAATTCGAAAACAACACTTGTTATTATTTCTCTAGAATGAAAGAATTCCTGGAAGATGATGGTAAGAAGAGTTTTTAATTTACAATCGAGAGAAAAAGACAGAAGAGATTGATTTTTATAGTCTAAGCATGTTACAGCATCTCAGTGATTCTATTTTTATATATAGTACGCTCTTTGCGGTACCAACGCTGCTGTGAAACTATTACTGAAAAAACTGAGTGATAACAATAAATCTAAGAACTCGATCGTATTCGTGAAGGAAAAAAATGACAATAAAATAGTGCTTAGATATTCTGAATGTCACAGATAATTTAAAAAACAATTCATTACCCTAGTTGTTAGTTTTCTCTCACTCGATCAATCGGTTGTTCTTTGACAATGCTGTTAAATGGATAGAAAGAGTTTAGAGTAGTATAATAATCTGGAAAACATGCGAGATAGCAATACTATATTAATATTCAATTTTGCTCTAATCAGAATGTATGACCTCTAGATGAACAATGGATATTAGTAAAGTTTATGTTTGCAATTGAGATTAAATGAAATCGAGAAGGTAAACATTCATAGTAATGAAGATCGTTACTCATTTTATATGAATTTTGTTAAACGTCGCAATTGTAGAGTGTGAAAAAAAACAATTTTTTTCTTCCAAGTAATATTTTTTATCTTGTTTTACTAGATCTTAATCTATTGGAATGTAGTCAATCAATAGCTAGATTAAAACAGTTGGCACTCAACATGTCCGATTCGGTAATTTAATAAAATCATTTCTGATTTTCGGACTCCTACAAAAGTTAATATTTCTTGTTCAGATAGTCGAACAAAACCAATGCATAGATCGTATCGAACTTTCATCATCACAAAAGGATAAAAAGTCACGTATTGATATAGGTAATTAATACACTATACACATATTAGACTTTTATGTTGAAAGACAGTGTGTTGAAGGGTGAGAGTGACATGAAAATCATTTTCTACATCCTTATTCATTTCAGCTGAAACTTAAGCAGATTTAATAAATATGCCGGTAGGAAACATCTCAGTTCTTGTTTTGATTGATTCAAATAATAAAATATTAAAAATTGTAACAGGACACTTACAAATAAACCTTCTCATTTTTACCCAAATCCAAAGTAAAACGAGATTTTTTTAAACGAAAGATTGAGCAACAAATTATTCGACGAACAGCAAGCTGAGTTATAATTATCCAGCAATTGTATTTCTCATCGAAATATTCTGCATTTGCTTTTAGAGATGCCTACATCTTGCAGAAAACGATTGTCAACTGCGTCAACATCAGAAGAATCAGCGGATGCAGATGATGTGTGCTGGGACTCATTTGGTGATAACGAGGCTTCTTCATCAGGCAAGTGATGCATTTTTCGTGAGAGATTTTCTATAGCAGCGTGAGCGAATGAATTTGAATCCTGTCAAACGTTAATATGAGATTAAAATTCATAAGTTGAGACATGATGGATCTTCTCTTCTACCATATTAGAAGTTTCATCATGCTTCACAATTTCACCGTACCAATAGTATGATAACAGCTTTTTCAAATGAAATTCATAGAAAATTTCTTTCTTTTTCTTGGCTAAAACAGTTTTCAACAAATTTATATAAAAAGCAGGAACTACTGTTTTTTTCTAAGAAGCCTCCATCAAACAGCTCCCGTATTAATATTTCAAACCAGATCGCCCAGTTCCATCTAGTCATGTCTGCTTTATGGGAAAAAAAACAGTTCAACAATCATAAAGACAATCGATTCCTTTTATAGCCTTAGCTTTTTTTTAAATTGCATCAGTTATTTGTATCTAGTTTTGTTTGAAACTTTCTCTATTCGATTTTAGCAGTGAGGTATAAGTTGGCAATGAATTCTGTCGTACTACCATCAAAATTGTCTGCATTCGAGGACGGCGACGAGGGGGATTTGGACTCCGGCCTGTTGTACGACATCGATTGTACTGTATCTGGTGAGTTATGCAAATTTTGCGAAATATGGTATCCAAAGAAGGTTAATGTATATATGGTAGAAATTGAGACACGTGTGAAACTCACGGCTTTTATTAGATTTACTACAGATAATATATCAATAGATATATATTGAAATTCATTGCCCAATATTTACTTCAGACAGAAGAGACTTTGGATGTCGTAGTAGAGAGTAAAATATTTTAATGCTGAATTTTTCAAAACGCTATATATTATTTATTTCTATTGTTCGTTAAAATTTTCTCTTCTTAATTTTAGAATCCATGCGTATACCTATACTAACGAGTTCAATTGAACTGCCGTCAAAATCGATTGCGTTAGAAGATGAAGGCGAGGATATGGGATTCAGTTTGTTCGACGATGGCGGCGCATCCTATTCTAGATGTGGTAAGTTATTCAACATCTGTGAAACATGATCTAAAGGCAGGCTTAAAATATGTAGGGTAGAAATTTACACGTTTGTATTCCATGAACTTTATCAGATATATTGTACATTGTATATGAATAACTCTAAGTTATAATATATTAATTACATCCTTGCTGCATTTCTGGAGTACTTAAAAAAACAAAATAAAAGGAATAAAATACTGCTTGAGTATAAGAATGATGTTCAAAACCAAGTCAATTTACAGTGTAATTAACTACGCAACTTAAATACCGATTAAAGAACCAAAATATACTACTGATTTCTTGTAGAAAAATATAACTATGCAGTATTAAGTGTTTTTGTTCATGATTAATATGAAAATAGGAAGCTTTGAATATAATACTAGAGAAAGATCATTTTTTTAATAATGTTTTGCTTTTCAAAAAGCACTTAGATTATGTGCTTGTACTCATGGTTGAATGTATTGCATTCGTTTTTAGAGAATATTCCTTCAGTTGAAGTGCCGTCAGAATCGCAACAGTTACAGTCGACAGAATCAGACGTTGATCTCTACTCCGGATTCGATTTCAGTATGTTAGACACTATGGATGAGTCTTCCTATATCAATTTTAGTAAGTAATACAACTTTTATAATCATCAAAAGGCACTATAATAATACTCACGAAATAGCGTTTGTTTCAATTGTTTTTAAGGAGCTCAATTAACACAAACTAGGAGAAGTGAAATTTTTCGTGATATTCTCATTATTTTAATATTTTTGTAACTCTTATGTTAGGGACGATTAGAACTTATTTTCGGAATCAATAAATTCGTCCAAACAAACTGATTTATCTATTGTTAGTGAACTCCAGATTTTACATGTACCATAAAGAATTATAGTTCGGAAGAGTTAACCCGCATCCTCAACTAGACATTAGTCATCAAAACATTCAAAAAGCGAATATATCTATCTGATTGTCAAAAAGGAAAAGGAAATCACAATAGACAGATATATGGCATTCCTGTTTTCCTATCGATAGCTATGGAACATTAGTAGACATTCAGATAATTATTAGATAGCCTTTGAAAGTAAAGTTTCCTTGAATGAGTAAATTACAAAATCTCGATACGCGTTGATTCCAAGAAGAATACATAAGTACTAATCAATTATTGAAGAAAGTATCCGGGATACTTTTATATCACCATCTTAGTATCAAGATGTCTCGAGAGAAGAAAAGTTTTTTGATCATTGCAAGAATATGCCAGTTTATTCATTTAATGGCGATTGATATATATGGACTATTCTTATTATATCGAACCCAGCATTATAATATTTATCTAAATCTCTACTTGACAGTGCAAAGCAACTATATTTCACAAAGAAAGAAGAAGCTTACGTCATTGAATACTACCACTTTTCTATCAGTAATGAATAGACTATTTAATATTTCGATAAGTAGCAATATCATGAAGTTCATGTTTGATTGTATTTTTAGCAAAAAACCTTGAAATGAAAATATCATCGAAGAAATCAAGTGATTTGAAACCAGAGCCATTAGAGAAATATAGAAAGAGTGACTCAATGAGGGGCAAGTCGACTATGGACGCTACCGGTGGCGGCGGCGGCGGCGGCGGCGGCGATTTTGGAACTGCTCGATTCACGGACACACGGATGTCTCCTCCGACGAGTTATCCTATACCTAATTCAAAGATCAATAAAAGTACTGTACAGATAAACGATTTATGAAATCTATTTTATTTTATTTACTTTCGAAATCAGAATTGAAGCAAAATTTAAAGGAAATTCCTCAAAAAGAAATGAACGAAAAGAGGACAGGGCGAAGTTTACGTGAGATTATTCTTAGCTTCCAGCTTATTTCTCTATATTCTTTAATCTCTTTACAGAGTCATTTGCTGCACCATCCACGATGCCTCTACAACCACGTAGGGGTGCTTCTGACATGCTAATGTCTAATTTTTATCGCATTTCAGAACCATTGGAACGATGTCAAAGCTCATCAAAATCTGCTATGTCAACACCGCTTTATCATATGAGCCATACCAGTACAACAACTACAGGTGATATTTGAAGTTAAGCCTATAGCATTCTGTCTTCATTTCTAGCGGGAAGTAGATGCTCTAGATGTATGCAGATCTTTTGTGAAACACTACGAAAGAGTTTTTACTTTATATATAGTTTGCATTCGCTTAGGGAAGCAAAATAATATATGTGAGTTTCAAATGGTAGTCATAAAGGAGCTACGCTACCAAATCGTTCTTAATTTATCCGAATACATTTTACTCTGGCATCGCAGTCCTCCTATATTTCCTATATTTTTCAAGTTAGTCCTATAATAGACTATATTTTGAGCTTTTTTCCTATATTCCTATATTTTTCAAAAAATTAAAGATTATTGTGGAAAGAACCATATTTCCTTCAAATAAGTGCCTAGCATGTTGTTTAAATATTATCAGCGGCGTTCATATCATAATATAAAGCACTAAGGCCAATATTTTCTTTAAATTTTTCTATCTTAATATCACTTAAAAAAGAAAAAATTCAACACCAATGTATAGATTTGCATGTGTTTCGTCAGTATTTATTGCAATAAACAGTGAAAGAGTGCATGCTAATCTAAATATTTGTGATGAATTTTGTTTCAAAAAAAGTGATATTAAGACAAAAGAAAGATACAGCTAGAAAGTGATTCTACTATGTTTGACAGTACTAGAAACGGTGATGTTTATTTTCAAGTAGCATCAGAAACGAAGAAAACTTTTACCAATGCATCGATTATCTTTTACTAAACCGATTATTTTGCTGTGCTTTAAATATGTATCCATTTCGATTATATAGCTCTGAGACTGTTAGAAATTATAATAGTCTTGACAAAAGATATCGATTGTTGCTTTACATTAAAAGAAAGTATTTTTGTGATCTTTATCTCAATCAATTTTATAATATTTTTATGATATGTCGGCAAGGGAGGAAAAACTGACTTTTTGATTTAAATCAAAAATGAAAATGAAAAACATCAGACAAATCAATGAGAATGCTAAAATTTTTAATCTTTGTGCTTGAAAATGTTAATCGAGAGTGAAACAGTTGAAATGGGGCTGCTTTTTGCTTCTTTGGATTTTTCCGATTTTTTCAATTTTAAAAATTTTTTCTGAGTTTCTTCGCTTAAAATCAGTTGGTTTAAAATTAGAAAAATCAAAAGGAAAATCAACAAAAAGAATCCGATTTCACCTGTTTTCTCCTTGCATGTAGCTGTGAAATAGTCGAAGGTTAACCGAACATAAATTATTTCTTCTTTGTATAAAATACTGCCATACTACTGTTTTTCATAACAAAGCTGTATTTTTATTTGGGTGAGTCGAGGTACGTTATAAGAACATCACCTACCATTCTGTAGTAGTGATTTTTACATGCTTAGTTATTTTTAAACGAAATATTAGCGTCCCATATATTTCCTATATGTCCGAGGACGATCCTATATATTTGAGGTCTAACAATTCCCATATATTCCTATATATTTTTGAAAGGCTGCTGCGAGCCCAGATTTTACTACAGCCCATTATTTCTATTCGAGATATAAAAACATTCACCTTGATTCATATTAATAGTTCCACTACTTCCATCATCAAGTGAATCTTGGCAAGCATCTCAGCCGCCACCACCGCCAGCACCACCAATGCCAATGTCAATGAAAATGTCATCATCAGCGGCACCGCCAATGCCAACGTCAATGTCACCACTACTACCACCACCGCCACCACCGCCAATGCCACTGTCAATGAGAATGTCACCACCACCGCTACCACCGCAGCAGCAGCGGCAACAGCTACTGGTATACCGACAACAATTTGCAGAAAAGAGATCTATATTGAGAGATAGAGGTTTAATATCAAACCTTTTCTCTTCGCCGACATCCTCAATGGATACATCAAAGCCCTATTCTGATATGGCAGCCCCTGGTACTAGTGAACAGCTTCAGAATATGTTTATGAATGCTAATGCATCAAATCTAAGGAAGGATGCAGCAGATCAAATAATAAACAACACCAATAATAACAACGCAACTTTTCTGAATATGGCATCACAAATGAATTCTCAATCAGCAGCTGGTGAGTCACAAATAGAATAATACTAATTTCTGTACTCGGCATTGCCATTTTCTATCATCGATGAACTTACGATATCTAGAAATGGCAAAAGCCGCTACTTCTACTACTTCTCTTTCGCAATCAGTATCATTTCCTCGATTTATGTTACTCCTGAAGTTTCATTGTAGCCATAATATATTTGAATCGGTTGCGTCCATTAGAAGTCTATGGTATATTTCGTAGTATATAGTTAGCTTTTCGTAGGATTGCTCTTATTGGTTGTCCTATTGAAATACAAAGCACAGCTCGGAATACAAAATGTAAATAATGTTGTATTTCATAAATGCAAGCTATATGTATAATGAATATGCGGTGGATAGTTTGCAGTAGTTTACTATTAGACCTGTCGTTTCTGAATAGATGTGTAATACCTTTGTAAATAATGTAGTTTCCTAAGACAAATTCAAAAAATAATCACGAAAAATTATAGTTAAAAAAATTCTAAATCTATTTTTTATAATAGTAGACTGTAGTTTATGCAATCATCTTCGCTCCATACCAAAGCCAGGTAGACAATATTTTCTAAAGAAACACTGTCTCCAAGTGATATGCAATCATCTTAGCTTTATCTTCATTCAGTAGACATATGATAAATATAATAACGCAAATCTAAAAGATCACGATATTTCATTACTTTATCTATGGTAGTAATATAATTTATCATAGTTCAACATATTATTCTTGTGGATCGATTGATAGTTGCATAAATTTATATATTCTAGGTATCTCACCAATATCGTCATCTGGCCTAGATTATTTTAAAAACCTTTTTTCTCCTTCATTTTCATCATCGTCATCAAAGCAAGCATCTGTAGCAGTTTGTGATAGTAGTAGTAGTAGTGGCTACTACATGCAGGCAGCTCAGGTACTACAACCGAAAGCTCCCATGAGTACCTTATCTGATACCTCATGCAAAAGAATGAATACGTCAATGAAGCAAGCGTTCAAAGTGGCTGAAGTATGTAACTGAGTATGCAATATTTTTGCAAAACTTTCACTCGCTTCTAGAGAGGCTTTGATGAGAGTGATATGCAAAACGCCGAATCAGAAAGTACAGACTTACATATGATGTCACGTAAAAAGAAAAAACAACGAAGAACGTAAGTACTGTAAGATTTCACAGATATGCGCAACGGTTAAATGTTAATCGTTAATCGTTATTTGTGAAATTATTTTAAATGATAATAAAAATAAAAGCTGATCTCTCACAGGGCAACCAAAGCTGAGGTGACATCACAAGCATCCATCCACGACCTATTACTCCTCGATGTCTGTGCACTGGGCTTGGGTGTAGAAGATACTCACGGTCGCATGCACATACTTATTCGTCGTAATACAACGATTCCAACGCGAACTCAATTTTATTCAATATTCACCAATGCTTATGCCTATCAAACGACAGCTTCTATTCGCGTATTTGAAGGCGAACATAATCTGACAAAATACAATGTATGTCGTGAACTAAATGGATAAACTTCATTCTATAGTGTTTTTTTTCTATTTTAGCTACTGTTGGGAGAACTGTGTCTGAGCGGCCTAACACGTAACTTTGCTGCTCAGACGCTCGAAATAGCTATTAGAATGGAGATCGATGCGAATGGTATAATTCGAGTTGATGCCGAAGAAGCACGTTCAGGTGCCAAAGCATCCATTAGTATCAACCCTGGTGATGTCGCAAGTACGTTAATTACTCGATTTGTTTTCATTTGATCTTTAAATATATTTTAAACTTTTCTAGGATCGTCAGTAGATGACATTGAACGACATATTGCTTATGTCCAAAGCGATGCAGACTTCCAAGCTAAATCTGGTCAGTGTTTCAAAAAAAAAATGATATTTAATTCTTTCTATTTTGCAGTTTATGATCGCAAGCCTGAGGATCCATTGTACACAGTGCGTAGCGTATCATTTTGTTGTAATTCGATTGTTCTGTTGTTGTTCATTTTGTTAGCTTGACGGCCAAACCGAAACTGTAATACATAATTTTTCGGGTGAACTTGCTACTACGTTAGGTTCGTCGATGTCTTGTTAGTATTCTCAAAAGAAACTATGATAATTCATGAATTTAGGTAAAACAATCGATGATACACTTCTTGGTAAGCTCAAAGATGTTCAATCTACAAAAACTATGATTGAAGCGATTATGCAACTTCAATATGAGGTAGTATAAATTATCATTTACGGCACTTATTTTTTGTTTTTTATTGAATTCAAATACAGGATGGTTCATTTATATTGAATAAACAGTTAGCTGATGTACTTCATATCGATTGTGAAATTTTTAATCGTCTTGAACATTATTTGCGTGAACAAGGTTTTAATTCACTCGGTAATATTCGATGATTTTCATATTGATGTATAGAAAAACGAATTTTATTTTATTAGCTTTGAATGTGCGCAACGAACTTCTTCGTTTGATTGGTACTGGTGTCATTCTTCTGTGGCTCTTTCTTAAAACACAATCATTACAACAGAATATGTTTGAAATGTTAACTAGTATTGAACAAATCAAAGTGATTCGATTTCTTTTTTCGGTATTTTCATTCTTCATTCAACTTTCTCTTCTATCATTAAGATCAATCTTTGCAACTGTTTACCGGCTAACATGAATGGAAAAATAAAACAGGCAATCGAATTCTATCAGCAGGCGTGCCAACGTAATGGTATCTATTGTAGACAATTAGAATTGAGAGATTCATCATGGCATCCGTTCATTCAACATTTACTCGTCGGTATTGATCGTACTAATCTCTGAGAACTGATTCTAACCGGCTTCAATTATTTCCGAATGACTATCATCTAATACTTATCTTATTTTAATCAAGAAACTCTTGAATATTTTGTATTCTTCGATGAAAAAAAAATAGACTTCAAGCTGAGGTTAATTGAATAAACACGCATTCACGCTTACTGATTATGACTAACTTTTTTTAGAAAAAAATTAACCCTAGAAGTGTGGATATACGTATGTATAGCTCAGTTTGTTTCAAGAAATGCACACGCGCTATGTTTAATGTGTGAAAGCTACATGTATGTATAGTCGATAGGATGATGACTTTTTTTACAGTGTAGTAACCGGTAGAGTAAGTTACCCTATAACAACACTAAAAAAATGACACGACTTGATTGATTCGGTGTACATCTATTTTACATCCGATTGAAATTATTCTTACATGTGCATAATCCTTGGAGTGTCCTCTTTCGAATGGTGAAACAACCATCCTTAACTGAGCTGTAGTGACTGAGAAATCAGCGGTCTACGAAAAAAACTTGCATCTGCTGTTGTTATGGTTCATTTCCCTAATAGCAACACTAAAAAAGTTCAAGGAAATTTATCTTTTTCAAGAAAAAAAAACGTTTTTTTCACATTTCTTATAAGAGATACACGAGAGATGTCTGTAGCAATTTTGTAGAGCGTGTCGATCTCTCTTATTGACCAAAGATTCATGAAAACTCGTTGTTAGTTTGAGTGAAATAAATTTTCTTAAACAAGAAGGTCTAAAATCGAAAAAGAAATTTTGTCCCTAATAACAACAACCAACTATTTTTTCACCCCAATAACAACACTCAACTAGTTGAGTTTGTTATCGTTCCTATACAACGATTATAAATAGATATGCTATTTATGAATAAATTCTCTGACATTATTTTCATAATGATGCGCCGTTATTATACTCAAAAAATAGCTAAGCGTTGCTACTAGGAAAATGAATCCTAACAACAGCAGATACAGGTTCTTTTCTTAGACCGCTGCTTTCTCAGTCACTACAGCTCAGTTAAGGGTGGTTGTTTCACCATTCGAAAGAGGACACTCCAAGGATTATGCACATGTAAGAATAATTTCAGTCGGATATAAAATATATGTACACCGAATCAATCAAGTCGTGTCATTTTTTTAGTGTTGTTGTTAGGGTAACTTACCCTACATATTGTGCTCAATAAAAGATGCAGATCGTGTTTTGATTTGGCAAAGTTTTTACTAGAAGCTCATTCCATAAACGATCTTGCGATTACACATCTACTTAAGAGTAACTGACACCACGACAGGTGATCCATGCCGCCAAATTCAAAAACAAATAATTTCCATGTTGTATAAAATATTGTTTAATCCTCATAAGGCGTTGGCATTGCGTTAGAATTTACCTTTAGTTAAATTCTAATGATGAATTCAATTTTCAATGATCCACTTGCATGCTGCTGTGCGTTGCAAATGATTTTTGTTTGACATAAAAAATTTTGTGATCTCATATAGATGAGGAATAGAATACTAAAATCATCAGATTTCCGTTATATTTTACAGTAATATAAACAAAAATATTGGTCGTCGATAACAATATTTTCTTTCACTGAATTCTTGCTAACGTAATCATTTTTAGAGTATGGATGTTGGTATGATGGTGAGCGTCGACGGAGCCTAAAACTAAACTCATTGTATTTATGAAGTTTGTAATTGTTCGAAAACGAATAAAACATCATGATACAACGATGTTTAATAGATGTCATCACTTCATTTTTCTTAGATTTTAGTAAAAAAAATCATCTATTCGCTGTACATGATCATATGTTTAAGCATTTCGTAAAATAATTCAACTGACATCTCACTTCTGTTGTGTTAGCATTAGAAATCTACGTAACCATTTCGTCGTGACCAAAGAAAAAGGAAATTCTTCGATAACAATTTCCACGGTGAATATGAAAAAATGATTCTGCTTGATGTTTTCTACTCACAATGTTAAGTTCTTCAAAATGACACATCTATGATGAAGAAAACTGGTGCACATTTGTCGCGACCGGTCGTGACGAATGCGCCGCAGTTTTCTCCATCATAGACGATTGTATCCTCGACTATTTAGTGTCACTTTGAAGAGCTTAAAATTCCGAGTAGAAAACACGAAACAGAATTATTTTTTCACATCCACCGTGGAAACTATTATCGAAGAATTTCCTTTTCCTTTGGTCACGCAGATCTCTAAGTTAGCATTCGTACATCGTGTTCAGAATGTTTCTTGCTGAAATTGCAATCGAATGTACGGCAAGTACTCTCAACAGATATAAAGCATTTTTTTATCATAAGAAGATAAGTCTAATTCATTAATGCCGTTAGATTTGATCGATGGTTTTAATATTTCTTTCACCGAGAGTATACTCCTCTTTTCGTGACATATAATTTCATTATTATAATACTACATTTATTTCAATTTACTGAGAGAAAAAAGTATTCTAGCTAATATTACAGAATAAAATTGAATACTACGTAGATCAAATGAAACATATGACAGTTTAGTAAAGAAGAAGAATTAGACTTTTTGAGTGATGAACTGTTTATTAGCTTTAATGATTCGTGCCAATTTGAAACTATATTTGACGATAAACGTCTGAAAATGAATTAAAGTAATTATATTAAAAAATTGAAACAGAAATAAGACTTGCTTTTACAGCGAAATAAGAAAACAGTAATATGGCTTCTATGACAATAATTATTGTCGGAGCCATAATGTAAGCGTTGTCAACACTTCTTTGACTTGCAACAAATATCACTGCACCAAAAGCAAATAAGATAAATGCAATCACAATGCTAATAAATATCAATTCGACGATGTTAAGCCATGCGAACTAATGTTTGAAAATTTAAAAAGAAAAGCCCTTTTAAATTAATGATGTTCTTTCTCGCAATATTATTTTGAATAAAATTCTGTAGAAAAACAAGCAACGAGAGGAAAAGCCATTTCAGTTGATTGTTACTTTCTTTCAGAGTACTTCAGCGACATCATTGAATCTGACGATAATTTTAGTTTTTTCTAAAGCAAATCACATCTCAACCAGATCAAGTAACTTTTCCTAATGAATCGAAACAAGCATAATTGCTGCTTTAGCTAGTTGTGTCGCTAAATGAAATATGACTAATAATGACGTTTATTAAATGGTCGATTACAGTTATTGTAGAAACTGAATCCATTTCTCATCATCAGAGTTAATTGACAGATAACGAATGGCTGAATTTAGAGTGAGAGAGATTTTTTATTTTAATTTCGATCCTTCACACAATACGCAAAATTTCTAATATGAGTGCATATGTATATATATATATATACACCGCTATATACGTATGAACACTATTTACCAATACATGAGTACAGCTATTATATAGTATACGTTTGTGAAAAGATTAGAAGGACTAGTTAATCAATCATCTAGAGCACTGCAGGGTGCAACATTTTTGTAACCTGTAACCTGCCCTGTAAAAATTTTGCAACCTGATCCTGCCCTGCCCTGTAGACATTTGTGTACACCCTGCCCTGAGATTTTTTATGGTAACCTGTAACCTGCCCTGCTATTTTTAAAGTACGGAAATGTTCAGAATTTTCTATCAATTTTCAAAAAATTAATCTAGTTAGATGCGCATGAAGCTTTAATCCGATAAAATAACATTAAATTTCTTCAAGATTTCTAATAGAAAATATAGCATAAACAAAATTAACTAAAAGCAATATCATCNTAAGCAGGTTACCATGCCAACAACCTGTAACCTGCCCTGTAAAAATTTCGTAACCTGACCCTGCCCTGCCCTGACAGGGCAGGGCAGGACAGGACAGATTACGAGCACCCTGCAGGGCTCTACAATCATCGCTGTTATTTAGAAGAAAATCTTATGATTAAACTATTCAGTAGCTCAATTCTTTGTATTTAATCGCTGATCAAGTTTTTCAAATGATTATTCGAATGTCAGGATACGTTGACCACTTTTTCTAACGTTTCTTTTACGTCTTTGTTAAAAATATAGATTCATTAATAGATACACATTACTTCGATCAGTCGTTTTAGTTTTAATTTTATTTCGCCGAGCTCTGCGGCACACATCTATTAAGAGCACATGCGTCTCAAAATGTTGACGTAACCATGAACTATATTATTAGAAATGAAAAACTTCAAATTTTGGTTCCAGTCGTTGCGAAACTATTTGTTGTTCACATTCAAACACGTTGTTCGCTATCTTCTAAAAAATGTATGAATGGAAAGAAATATTCAACATACCACAAGTAAGCCTGTTCGACGGTAAC
This sequence comes from Rotaria magnacalcarata, assembly GCA_900239745.1. Classification (NCBI taxonomy): domain Eukaryota; kingdom Metazoa; phylum Rotifera; class Eurotatoria; order Philodinida; family Philodinidae; genus Rotaria; species Rotaria magnacalcarata. Next base: position 25,861 of record OENM01000104.1, on the reverse strand, counting down.
CAAAAATGGCAAATAGTCCAAAAGTGTTCAATATAACCGATAAAACAGCTTGTTCAACTATTAAATTTTTTATTTTTCGTTCTGAATCAGGTGCTCTTGACAACTCGAGACCAGTACTAATCATATTGAACAAAGAGAGTACCTGTGAAATGGATATTTATACTGAAATGCGTTATTTTACGTTCAAATTCAAATGCATAGAATACAATGAAAGGTTTAATCTGAATTTTTCTGTTCAAAATAAAACAAAAAGACATTAATCAGTTAAACTCGTTCTAATATTTGAATCTGTTTTAACCAAAAAAGTCATCATGCTTATCTAATTATCTTTGAGCAACGATTAGAAAAAGAAACTCACCCAAAAAGCACCAACTGCGATGAGAAGAATTTTTCGAGTTCGTTTCAGTTGAACTTGATCAGCCAATGATGATGATTCAACATTAGTATTCGGGATATCGCTCTGCATGGCTATCATCATACTTTCTTTGGTGTATTGTGTCTGAATAATAAGCAAAAGCTATTGAATCTTCGGAATAAATGCAGAAGAAACGATAAATGCTTTTTTGTAAATTTCTCTCATTAATAAAAAAAAGTAAAAGGGGCACGAAAAGAATGTTAGCTTATTATCGATTCAGCTAAATATAAATGAATTTCTTATCATAGTTCACCGTAGTTTTAACAGAAGTCGCGCAGAAGAAAATTGAAAAATACAAAATGTTTGCATTAGCATGTTATTCGACGATAACTTCAGTCCATATGTGTTACGTTACGTCTAGTATCAGGCATGCAGAAAATTACTATATCTTTTAAACGTGTAAATAAATGTATCTTCGACATGTATGGATGATTATTGTTCTACTCAATCATGATATTTGTTTAACTGTTTAATATCAGCCCAGCCGCCGTTTCTCTATGTCCGTATAAGCTTAGATTTTAGAAGAGAAAAAGAATCACGTAGCTATTGATAAGATCAGCAGTATGAAATGGAATTTAACAACAACAAAAGAAGAGAGTAGAAGTAAAGCGCGATAAGCGATAAAGTTAACATTCTTTACAGATCCACTGTTTACTCTTCTTTTTAAGTATTCTCTTCTCGTTAGCTCGTGGTCTCTTACTTACGAGAAATGAAAAGATCCTATAGACTATTACAAAATATTTTGGATAAAATTTTCTATTTATCAAATAAATTGTTCTATCGCAGTTCACCAATTACACTTCATGACACAGCAACATATTTTTTATTAGTTTATTTAAAATAAATATTCCATTGACTGTTGATATTCAAAATGCATTTGATTGTTTACCTGAAACTGAAATGAATAAATAGGACTACAATAGACTAACAAATTATATTGACCTATTGAAGAATCCAGTTGAAAAATACCTACGAGAAGTTTCTTCTGGATCGTTCAGGTACTGTTAAATTTCAGTCACTCTTTATATCTGCGTGCTGATTTCTAAAAGTTATATTATCAACGACGGACGACCATCAGAAAAGTAATAAAAACTGAAAATAAATGTCAATCTCTTTGAATATTTTATCAATTGTCTTGAAGTGGAATAATTTCATACTATTGAAAGTTATTAGCATCACCTAATTTACGGTAGATAAAGAGTGGATTTAAGTTTCCAGATAATTTTCTCCACACAGTGCATACGCCACACTCTAAAGCGTGCATTCATCATAGTTCTCTAAATCATTTTTCTTGAGTTCGTGTATGTATTCTACTTGGTTTTCTATAACAGAACTGATTTTTCTTATTATTCGAATATATAGTGCATCTATTAAAATCGTTCGGGAATTGAAATAATTATCAACAAGTATTATCATCATCGGTTATCCAAGGTTCATTTTGATTGCTACCAATGGAATGTCGAGAGAAATGGACAGTTCTGGTTTATTCAGATATTCAGAGCTATCTCATATCGTAGTAGATACAGTGAACAAACAAGATCTTTTGCATCCCTGCTGCCACATTACTTTGACGTGAACATAAATGCTTTATCGATGATGAGCTCACCAACTTTGTTCGACAAGAAATCATCGCCAGTCATGTTACGATCACGAAAACAGATTCCGATCGCCCAATATTTTTTCGCATATCACTTTCATGTTCCACTTATTTCGAAAACACGATGTATTCCTGGTTTCGACTGTATGTGCTTGACGGAAAAGTGTATATCTACGCAGCTCCAGTGATTTTTCGTCAGAATACCGGATTCGATCCATGTTTACAGCATCACAAAGTTCATATGCATGACTTTCTTAATCATGAGCATCCTACCTGAATGCTTTCGAATTCTATAGGATCATTCCAACTACCGGAAGCTGTACAGACAGAATACATATGCCCTTTGAAACACTCTGCTTTAGGAGTTTCATTGCTGCTACCATTGATCAATTGAAGAGATCTTTCATTACATCTGTTTGAGCACGTTTTCCCAAGAGAAATCGAATGACTTCTAAATACCCATTGAGAGATGCGTTAGTTCTAGTTTGTCCAACTTCGATAAGAATATCGAGCGATCAAGATGGAAGTAGATGTCGAATCGTTGCGAAATCACCAATGTGTCTAGTCACAGAGAACTCACTCAAATTCAATCTTACTCCTCTTAACTATCTATGCATTTTTTCCACAACTTTTGTTATATCAGGATACAACTATACTTGAAACGAAATCTCTCCATATATACTCAACTTTAAAGTAGTCTCCCATTCCTTAGAAATCGAAACCATTGTGAAATGTGGTTCTAGCGGGAAAAACAACACGTTCCTTTCTGAAAATGCAAATCTCGAATCAATTTATAAAGTAAATGAATAATTCGACAAAATTTCAGTATATTCGGTCGAGCTAATATGTTTACTAAATTCTTACCACCAACAGCATCTATGTTATACTATAGATTATTAATTGTAATTCTTCCAAATTTCGTTGTTCTTTTTTGTAATACTTACTAGAAAAATCATCTGAAAACTTTAAATAATAACTTTTCTGTTTTCGTCTTTTTTCATAGCAATATCGTTCATGTGTTTATATTTTAACATGGATTTTTCAAATAAGATACATCTAATTCTCACCAAACTCAATATTATTCATCAAGTCTTTCTTATAAACAATTCAGCTGAAATCCCGATTGTATTTCTTTATCATTCGCAAACAATATTCAGAGGATACAAGAACAAAAACATGTAAAATGCACATAAGGATTGATCATTCCCAGAAATTCTCAGCACAGATGATAAAAAATATTCTCCCATGTTTTTGAAAGATCTCCTGCTCCTGTTCATTGAATTTTTCTTATAGAAACTTCAATCTTATGTAAGGTAAATACTCTCAAGATAATCCCTATCAGATCATTATAAGAAGACGAGTCTGGATGTCTTCAGAGTTGATCGATATTTTTCATTGTTCTGCTTTTCAGATTTTGCTCCTCTTGCAGTAATATATGATTCCGTTATTATTATACTACAGTTATTTTAGTTTATTGAATGTAAGAAGTATTCTAGATAGCAATATAGAAAAAAATTGTATACTACATAAACGAAACGACATATATTATAATGCAGTATACGAGAAAAATTAGACTGTGAGATTGTTGAACTGTTCATCACTTTTAAGTAGTCGTGCCAATTTGAAAGTATATTTTATGACGATCACCTGAAAAAGATTAAAGTATATCCGCAACATGAAATAGAAATACTACTTACTTTTAAAGCAATACCAATTGCCACCAACGCAAACATCACGATAAGGAGTGCAGTGGGAATATTGTAATAATTAGAATTATTAATTTGGCTCGTATTAAATAATAAATAGCCAATGACACAAACCATAAACGTCAGAAAAACGCCAATGAATATCATTTCGATCGTCTTGAGCCATGCAAACTAGTGATTGATAATATTTTTTTTTAATTTCTTTGATCACGTCATTTCACATAATATTAATTTTAAAAAAAGTTCTCCTAAAGAACACACATGTACTATGAAAAATATTTCGAAACATATTTCGGATGAATGAATACGCACCCGAAGCGTATCACATTCAATATAGTACTTTAGCTAATTTTTTAACAAGAATGTTATCAAATCAATGATTAATTATGGCTTTCCTAGTTTTCGTTATAGTACATTACGTTTCAACCATATTAGCTGACTTCGTTAAAGAAAGAAGCGTTTCCAAATCAATTGAAAACAATTACAATTGCTGTTTGATATTGATCTACTTCATATCTATTCGAAATATATAACGCATAGATTGGTACATTCGAGCAAATATTAAGCAACTATGAAATGTATAATTCTGAATAAAAAAAAAACTTTTTATCCTGATTCTAGTTGCCAGGCGAGTATCTTTTCCGTGCTTAAACACTTTATCCGATGCATATAAATCTCTATTTTCGTCAAAAAATAGGAAGCGAAAAAAACTTAACATACCACGGACACACCCTTTCGGTGGTATCCAAGGATGACGAAGATTCCAAAGCCATCACATAGAACCGGCAGAACTGATATTCCAGCAGTAAAATCCCTCTTATTGTCTGTTAAACCACTTTGATTCATAATCAACGAGATCTTTTTTAACATATTAAACACAGATATTACCTACAAAATGAATATTTACATGGTCACATGATTTGTTTAATTAAAATCAATTGACAATAATAAAAGCTTCAATCTGAATTTGTTTGTTGAGAGTGAAGTGAAGACGCTGATCCGTTAAGTTAAAGTTTCTCCAATATTTGAGTGTGTTTTCCTCCAAAATTATGCTCGTTTACCTGCTGATTTCCTCTAACTTCGAGTAATCGTTAAATAAACTCACGAAGAAAAAGCCAACCAAGGCCAAAAGAATTTTTCGAACTCGTTTGATTTCACATTGATCAGCCGATGGTGACGGTTGGACAATAACATTGGGAGTAGCACTCTCATTAAACTGCATTTGTTTAATGGAAAGTTTTTAAACCTTGAAAATAGAAAGAAAAAAAGCTAAAGAGAATGACCTGGAAGTAACCATTGTTTTTTCATCGAAAAATAACTTGACCGAATAGTTAAATGAAACTGGTGTTTACCTTATCCCAGTAGAATGCTTCAGTGAGGAATAAAAAGTGAAATACAAGAGAACTGCTGGATTTGCCCTCAAAACTGGAAAAAATGCTATGAAATCGATAGTACGACTTACCAGAAAATATGAATATTTATCATTATTTCAAACTATTCTGTTTTTCATGAAAGTACCAAGAGTAGTGAAGACTTTAGCGTAGAATACTGTCTCTCTCTCTCCATATATATATATATGCTATTGCATAACGCAAAAAGAAAGAAATTTGTTCATATCTCAGTATCGAACAACAAACATAGAAAGTTTATCCAAAAAAATTCAGGTTCCTCTCGTTTCAACTTGCATACAAGAGAGAAAACAACCAGAACGATTTCGAGATTCAGTTAAAATGACTACATTTTTCTAGAAAGTTCGTGTAAATCATAATCTTTCTATCGCTAATCTATATAGATCCTCCATTACATTTTTTGTAGTGTTAACACAAAACACGCAAAGGAATATTAAAAAATGTAAAATATTCACGTTAGGATTTTATATGACAACAGCTTTCTATATACGTTGTCTCGTTTGATATCGGTCAAATAGCAGGTTAAACCTTTTAGACGCGTTTAGAAGTGTATAATGAACAGCACATATAATTTTGTTCGTATTGTCGATCATATTATGCATTGATTTATTTTATCATTCAAATCGTATATCTAACAAAGTTTATGTAACAGTTCACCAAAGGAACGAAAAACAAATCATATATCGATGAGCTCTACAGTATGAAATAAAACTTGCACAGAAGTAAAATAAAGCGCATTGAAGTATATCAGTCACTAATCATTAGTGTTTTCATCGTATTTATACGTGTGTAATCTGCTTCTAATTTTATTGGAAAGCATTTTATTCTTCTCAGTTCTCACGGTGTCACAATGGAGATTACAAGATAATCAATTCGTCTTCCACGAAGTACCAAAACTAGATAGGTCACATCACTAATTAATTGTGCGACTATCAATGATATTTCAAATGAATCTATGATTAGAAATAAAAATATCTTCATCAATGGCATATTTTGATTCATAAATATAGAGATTCGAAATGCATTTTGAATCGTTTAACACTGATAAACCACTTTCGTATGATCAACAACAATGCAAGCCTATCGAAAGTGATGTCCGAAAAATCACACCTTTGAAACTTTATTATCTACGGATATCTGTTTCGCAACAAAGATAGATAGAAGCATTGAACTTTGAAAAGTCGTCTTGTTGCGTCATAGAATTTTTATTTGAAATAATCATTATTTATATTGATTTACTGCGCAATCCAGTTAAAAAAGAAGTACAACCACTTGAGTACGTCGAAATTTCTGAGTTTTTGTTTCAATGAACTTTAGCCTTCAGAAAAGTAATACACTTTAAAACGATAGCAAGCTTTAACAGTTTTTGTAATAGAATAATTTATAGAAAATGGAAGCAGAAGTGAAATAACTACTTCGCCGTGATGCATCTGTACGATGATACTATATTCGAACTAGTTCAGAGAACTTGTTACCATTGCTAAAAGGATTTCACTCGAAGCTCTTGTGATAAAATCAGAGCTACATGCTAAAATCTGGCTGATAATGAGTAAGTTCATAAGTCAGATTACGTTTTAGCAAAATAATTCTTTCGTGAAAGATCGAAACTTTCCATTATCCACAACAATCCCAATGATAAAATGGTTTCAACCGGTATCCACGACATCAAATAAGAACAAAATTAAATTGCAATATTTCATCGATTTTTTCGACTCTACGAAAAAAAAATTATTTTATTTCAGAAGGAAAAAGCCGAACGAAACATCAAGTACAACAACAATAATACAAGAAACAAACATCTACACATACACATATAATTTTTTTCTCAGCCACATAAACAAACAAAAAAATCTTTTTCTTTTTTTAATATTATTGCAACCAGGGTATCGAGTTAAACTCGATATAGGTTTTTTTCTCCTACAATGTACGCAGGTGAAAAAACAAGGGAAAAATATACACTCCAATAATTTTGATTTTAAAATTCTATTTCAAATAGAATTTTATTTATTTGCATGAACGCCCGGTTGACGAACTTGTAATTCATTGTGATATAATTTTGATAAAATTAGTAATTGATGTTTTAATACTTGTAGACTGCTCGATGATTGAGTACGATTGACATCATTCAATAAGTCATTATCAATCAATGAATCTGATGATTTCTTATAATCGAACCAATGTGGATTTTTAACAATTAAAATTGGATGAGCGAACAAAAATGAGTAAAACCCTAAAATGTCGACCGAAAATAGTTAATACGCATACGAATTATTTTCTAAAAACTAACATTCTTGTGGAATATCAACATGTGTTTTATTGAGATTCAAACACAATATATGTTCAAAACGTTGTTTAGCTATTTGTTCAGCTTCTTCAAATGTTTTTGTTGGACGTATACGATCGATTGTATCGAATATTTCTTGTTCTTCGTAAGGTGAAAGAAAACCAATACGAGTATCAAAACGATGATGTTGTCCAACAAGAATAGTATTTAATGATGATACCGGGTTCGACTACAAAAAGTAAACATATACGTATATATTTATCAGAAATATTTGCTCTTCGAAAGCCCAGATGTCGTCAATTTTGTTTTACCGTATTTCGAAATGCCTGTGGCTTTGTAATAGATGGTTTTGCTGTCGTCAATTTGGTTGGAATCGGTGTAGTATCCGCATTTGATTCGGTTTTCTCAACATCACCATTTGTTATAACCGATGGTTTACTAAGACGTGGTCGTCCTCGTTTTTTTCCTGTACTATTTCCACTGGCGGGTGCTGCTTCAGTAGTATTGGTCGGTGTTCGTTGTCCATGTGAAATCGATGAGCCATTAGCTGCTTCCTCAAAAACAGCTGCACTATCTTTTTGTGCACTTGAATTGCGCGCATTGCGACGTTTAGCTGGTGGTGTTGTTGTAAAATCAGCATCGTGGGATGTTTGCTTTTTAAATTTTATTTTAACTGATGGTGTCTTACGAACAGGTGTTGTATCACTTGATGATTCATCGTCAGATTTGAATTCGAAAGTTTTTTCCGCAAGTAGCGACCGATCAGTAACATCCATCGATGATGTTGGTGCATTTGATGATTCAGAAGTATCATCTGATTTTGCTATTGATCCTTTTGGTTTGCGACCAGGTTGAGCTTTTGATGTAGCTAAACAAAAACACATGTTCTACAGGAGTTCTCTTACGGTAAACGATTCATACTGATTTTTGACGTATAAAATTGAACTTTTGGTTCAATTTCTTCTAGACGTGTTTCACTTGTTTGCTTAATTGTTTCATCGGCTTCGCGTACAGCCATTTCCCAATCTTCACGACGACCAATAGTAACTTTCAATTGAAATCGTTCTGTTAATTGTTCTTTTTGAGACTTTGTTTGAGCCTATTAAAGATTGATGTAAAAACGAATTCAAAAAATTACTCTCAATTACTTTATCAACAATTTCTTGCGCATATTTAGTAAAAGCTTCAACACCTTGATAAGGTATTATAGCTGCATCAGGAACCCATGCAAAATCAGCTGTTGAACCATAGAAAACAACGAAATACATTCGTTTTGCACGTGCACTACCTATGAAATAAATTATTCTTAATTATATTTTATATTCAAATTCGCTTTTATTATGACTCACCGGATACTTTAGTAAAGCATCGAGTTGTATCATTAGGATCACGAATGATAAGACTTGGCCACCTGAATTTAAAAAATCACATCTTTTTCAGGGAGAGAAAGAATATATACAATTACCATGGATGCCCACCAATTTTGACCCAAACAACATCAGCAACATCGTGAAGTATCGGAATATTTTTTTCACGTTCTTGTTCATCATCTGCATCAGCAGCTGCTTGCTCTGCTGAACTACGTTGTACTTTGGTTTTAATTGCTTTAGCACTACCATTCACATTCATAGTCGTTGGTTCTTCACCTAAATATCTAACATGCATATTTTACTAGTTAAGAAAATTTGATTTACGTTTTGGTAGTGTACGTCTTGGACGAGAATTTAGTGTAGAACTTTCATCGGTTTCAGCAGACTTTTTGGTTGAACGTTTTCGTTTGCCTGCCTTTGTTCCTGCTGATGCTTCTTCTTCACCATCATTTATTGCTGTTTCTTCGTGATTTGGTGGTTCGACATCATTTATCGATGTATCCATTTTAGTAACCGTTTCAGTTTGTTCTAGATATATTAAATAGGGTGCAAGATAATCTTAGACAGTTCAAGAATTAGTAAATGTATACCTTTAATAGGAGATATTGACGTAGAGACTACTTCTGTGCTCATTTCGATACGTTCAGGAGAATAATGCTAAGTTTGTTCAGTGTCAAAAGAAAAAGAGCTGAATAAACAAAGCATATTCAATAGTTAACCAATCACGTGTAAGTCTTTCATTTTATTGTTTAAATAATGAATTGATTCTATTATTATAAATTCATTGCTTTTGAAATAAATATTTATTTTCTCAATATATTTTATTTTTCAGTATAGACTATATTTGATTAGCCATCTTATAATGTATAAATTGTAGAGGTCGTCGTCAAGTGATCGCGAACAGTTTATGAAGTAAATGACATATTAAACAATTCGTTACCCACTGCAATTGCTCGTTCTTTTCTTCTCAAACAGGAGAAATGACAACAGTCGAATTCGGTGGTGGACCAACCCTTGAAGCTTGCCAGCAATTCGCTAATCTCAAAGATGGCTCGGAAATTCCAAAGTAATCATTTTTCACGTTGTAAAACTACCATATGAACATAAAGTTTATGCGATCATCGTTTATGAGACAACAATAAGTTGCTCTATCCCCACGAAGTAGAGATGAAGTTTTTAGAGTATTACATGGTTGCTAATAATGAGTATTATCGGTCCGAGATAAACTAAGTTTTTATCTATATTAGTTGATCGAAAAGCTAAATTTTCTAGTGGAAGTTTTATATTTATCACCTAAAATTTAAACGATTTGCTCTTTATTGTCTTTATATGATTTCTTTAATTCATTCATATTTGATCAGCTTAAGATGAAATCGAATAAAGCAATTCTATATTTTTTTTTGTAAAACTTGTAATGCTTCATGCTAATGATTGAAACAACAGGGAGAAGACAGGCAAAAGACTGAGAAGAATATTTTAAAAGCTATAAAAAAAAAATCATGAATTGAAAAGCTATTTTATTTATTTATCATATAGATATACCGGTCACATTCATCAATTACGATTTCGTCAAGGCCATACATACGGAGAAGAAACACATATTTTATCCAAAGAATTTCCTCATTTAGTTAAACGTTCAAAATCAGATGCTGTTAAATATGATCAACCTGATCCATATGTAACACGAGATTTTCCTGATGGATTAATTCCAGGTTATACAGGTAATGGAAAAAAAAGAAAACTTCATTTTTGTCTATAATTAAATATGAATTGAAAATTAGGTTATGTACCTCAACGAAAATATCAACACGGTAATCGATATCGTATTGAAACCGATGCATGTGTAACCGGAACACAAGCTGTATATGCAAGAGGAAGACAACAAATTCAAGAATTACAACGTACTGTGAGTGCTTATCCAAAAACACGAAGTTTAAATAGTGGTACAGTTGTGAAACATTTTCTTGATTATCATCGAGCATATAATCCAAATGAAATTTCTCAACAAGGTCTCTAAAAAGAATTTTTTCAATTAAGACACTTTTTGAATATAATTATAGAGGATCGTCGACCCTTTGTCGAACCACCTATGCCTGGCTATTATGGTTATGTCCCTCGTATGGTTCCAATAGGAGTCGGTCTTGGCTCACGTTATCATGAGGCAACAAAAAAATCGTTGCATCGTTTTGCAGTTGAAACAACAAATTCGATGACAAATTTTCCTACAATCGTTGATAATCAATCATCATCAACAGATTATGCTACTCGGCCGGAGTAAATCATTTACTAACGTTCTTCATTCATACAGTATTCCTCTCATTCTAGACAGGTTATTTATGCCTAGTAATGCTTTGCTTTTCGGATAGAAAACAAAAATTCTCTTTGCTCGTTTTCTTTAAAGCATTCGAAGCATATCTAACATTTATTCTAATTTTAGCTATACAAGAAGTTTAATTGACTTTACACAAGCGCGTCCAAAATCAGGTTCATCTTTTAAAATCTATAATCGAACCGGAATGGTTCCGAAATATACGGGTTACTTACCTCGTAAGTTTTCTAATAGAAAAACAAAAAAAAAAGAAAAAGTTTGTTATATGTAATTTCTTTTCATTCAATTTCAAGAACGTAAATATCGTGTTGGACAAACGTTCGGTGATACAACACGTGGTTTGCCGGTTTGTTCTGATCTATCTTCCGGTTTCTTATAATCAAAAAATAGTTATGGAACCAAGCTCAACTTATAATTAATCAAAAGAAAATAATATTATTTTATCTACGATTGCCTTTTTCACGCCTTTTGTTCCATATGAACACATATTTTTTTTGAGTGTTTTTATTTTCTGATGCAGTTCCCATTCATTTTATTTTGACAAAGCTCATCAATAAAAGGTCTTTAACTGAGTAATAAATGAGAAAATAAGCTCATTACGATTCAATATTGACTTGAATTTCAACAATAGCCGGATTATTATTGATTGACAGGAGATAACTGTTACCGCGGGTCGATGGTATCATAGATTGAATTGAACCAAGACCAACTTGTAATGTTCGAATGTTACGCTATGACATGAAAATCGAATAAAACTGATCTTGTATAAGAATTTTCATTTTTTCTTACTTTATTGGAACTTTGAAATAAACGAATTTGACCATCTTTACCGGCACAAATAATGAGATTAGGTGATAAAACGATTGCCGATGTGCACATTGCCACTATTGATTTGCCTAGATGAGAAAATAATAATCGATAGTTCGGACGCAATCGCCGACTAATTATTTCCGTTTCCTTTTTCAGGTTCGAGCTGGCAATTTCTTTTTTTTTATCATGAAGAAAGCATTGCATTTCATAGAGTTAAAAGTAAAAATTCTAGAAGCGACACCAAAAATATAAAAGAACAATAGCGTTCAAAAGAATTTTTTTCTCGTCAGCTAATGCTCGCGGTGTAGGTTTGAATAGTGCTTTACATTTAATAGTTCTATATTCTAAATATGAACGTTAATCACCCTTTAATTGAGAAAAATTAATTCTTTCAAATGAATGGGACACAAAAGTGGGAATAAGGCGTTTTCTAGATTGTTTTTGGAAATTGAGAATATGAATAACAGATTGTTTATTTTTTCTTCTTCTGAAGTGTTGTCTTTTGAAAGTTTCGATTACTGAAGCCAACCAAATCTTTATAGGTCCTTCATAATTAATAGTATATTTTGTTGTGAAAAAACAACACTAAAATGCATAACTTATGTTTTGAATATGAAAATAGTTGACATTTCATCTGCATGATGTAGCTTTTGCACATGTTTTACTTAACTAGTAAAATCTTTCTTCTTGTAACTGTTTGCGAGCTTCACAACGTAGTCGTTTTTCTTATTTTCAATTCTTTTCATCAAATGTAAATCATTAAGTGCTGCAATGTTTTTCTTCTTTTTAAAATGCACGGTCACTCAGTTGATAGACATCCTATGATGGTTGATTATAGTGCAATACACACAAGTTTTTTTTTTATCTCATTCAATAGATTTGTGAATTCCACATTACGAAACTTCATTTCTCAGTGACTTGAAAATTTCTATCATACCAATTAGATTACAGGCCATGGGATTTGTCATTTGATACCATGAAATATTTTCAATATTTTTTTCATGTACAATATCAAACGATGGTATCGACCCTATAATCATAACAATCAAAAGTTTCTCTCAAATCAAATTTATTCATTACTTACAAATGTTATAATTGTCATCATTATAAATTGCAAGAAGATAGCTTGAGTCAACTGACCATATAATATCAACGACTGGAAGATTATTATTCTGTAAGAATCGTATATAATCAGGAAAAAAAATTGAAATATGTATTCATTCTATACCTGAAAGGTTCCGTTAGTTCGCAGATTAAACTCTCCATTGCCTAAAACTTCAAATAAACATATCGTTCCATTTTTTAATCCAACTGCTAAATCTCCACCATCTAAATTTAGCAAACATATGATCGCATCGAATCGTGTCATAGAATAAAACCTGGTGAAAATCGCACTGCTTTTACTCCGGTGTTAATCCTTAACAGAATTGTTGTTATATAGCATGATGATAAAGTATCATAGATAAGTAGTTTGCTTGCTTCAGTACCAAGAATAATTATGTTTCTTTGAGGATGTAAAGTCGCGCATGAAATTAATTGCTGAAATAGAAAAAATTAATTTTTATGAATAACATATTTTTTTCTGTGTTCCCCACCGGAGACTTAATTGACCATTCAACTAATTTTGTTCGAGTATTCCATTTATATAGATATCGATCAGAACTTGTAAAAAAGAAAGAATCAGTATTTTGATTCGAACAGATACATGTCGATGGATCTGTATGTCCCTATATGAAATAATTTTTTTTTTTATGTTTGAAATTTAATTTTCATTTAAAAACATACTTGCATTAAAACATCAATTAAGTTTTGATTGAATTTTTTTAAAAGAATATAATTTGATTTTGTTCCAATGACTAATCCTTGATGAATCGAACATATCGATTGAATTGAACCATAAGTATTATCCAACTAATAACAAGAACGAAAATATGTTAGTATTTTCCTCCGTTGAATTTTTACTGATATATCTGCAATAGTATTTGACCTAACATGCCAAAGTTTCATTTGATTTTGTTCATTGGCAAGAAGAAAAGATTCTTCATTGATAGATACAATCATCTGCACATCTTTCTATTAACGAAATAAAAATTGTGTATGCTGTTTTTGTCTGAATATATTCTGTGTATGAATAATATTTACCTCTATAATACTTTCTTTCACAGCTAATAATCTCGGTTCATTATCGGTTAAACACCAGATATGTGCACTTCCAATTTCATCACCGACAATCAGTTGTTCACTGGGATTAAAAAATGCAGTTGCACCCGTATAAATATTCTAATATACGAAAATCATAAGAAAATTGAGCGTACTCATTTTCAAATATGGCTAATCTTACTTGAACGTTTGATTCTTGTTCTGCTGTAATTTTTAGTGGCTTTGAATTCCAATCGATACGATAAAATGTTAAATATTGTTGACCTATACATGTTATCCATTCATTTGTATTAAAAGCAAAACAAGTCGAAAGTATTTTATCAGATTTACTCTAAATAACAGGCAAAGAAAATGATATCTATTGTTTTAACGAAAAAACAAAGATGATAGTTACAGTAATACTATAGATTATTTCATTATGTTTCCAATCGGTTACTAAAATAATTTTTGGTTTATCACGTGAAACAATAAGAATGAAATTATCATCTGATTTGGTTGAAAATGATAGCAGAGATATTTCAGAGCCAAATTGTTCTTTACGTAATTTAGTTATTGTTTCAAGTTTCATATGATCCCAAATGTGGATTAACACATAAAGACGATCTGTTGATGATATTGTTTCACTTGAAGCAACTAACGGATGATATTGATGAGTAGTAAGACTAGATTAAGAGAAAAATGAAATTTTTATTAATAATTATTCATTTACACAAGGAAAAATAATAAAGAAAAGCTAGATATTCAAATGTTTTATGGAAATTGCTACTTATATACACAATTCAAGGTTGATAACCCCAACAAACGATTACTACTTGAATGGGAAGATCATCAGATAATAAATTATCTGGATAGACTTTGGACTGAAACAAATTTCTTGTTCCTACACAGCTTCATTTACAAAATATCAGCAAGGGTAAAAATTCATTTCAAAGCGAGCAGATACAAACAACGAGCATCAATCACTTACCAATGTATTGCATTATTGTGTTCAGTATAAAACCGTTGTTGTTTTAAATCAATTTCATATAAAATGCACACAGCATTGATTACATAGAGTATTTCATTGTCCGATAAATTATAAAGTGTTTTTGTTTGTGCTTTGGTGCCATCATAACCATAGCTAAAAATGATAAGAAAAAAAGTAAAATTTCTCTAAGAAAAAACACATGTGTAACTTACATCCAATTAATAGATAATTTTGCATCTAAAACAATTTAATCAAAGATAATTTTAGAAAATATTTCAAAGGTAAATACCTTGCTTCGGAATAGATCTTTGAAATTCACTCAGCGGGCTCTTTGGTAATATCGTGTTATTAAAGAAACCACTAGCTACGATGGCTGATAAATTACGTTGTGAATGCTGAAATTCTGCTTCTGAACAAGCAATAAATCGATCGGTTATTTTCAATGTATTAAACAATTGTGAAAAACTTTTTATCTATAGAACGAAACTCGTATTAAAATAAAGAAAATCTTTTATTATGAATTATCGTTACTTCAATAAACGTAGATTTTTGTATTGCAAATAAATGTGTGATAATATCATTATCGATATAATGATAAAGTAAACTTGTTACTTCTTTATTTAACCATGAATCAAATTTAACAGTTGAATTTCGATTTAAAATCATGATTTCATGCGTATCTAAACAAGAATATGGAAATATATAGAATTGATCGCCAGTGATTCGTGATGAACGTCGTTGCGTCACAACTGACGATCGTTTAGTTGGATTTGGAACTGGATTCTTTTTATTTGTACGTCCATTTGAATGATCATTGAATGCATCATTGATTGAACGATAATTTGCTTTAGTGAACGCTCCTGCTGCAACAACATATGATTGACGATTTTCCAGTTTATTCATCGAGCGAATTTGTTCACCATCAAGAGTATAAACATACTGAATACCACCAGATGATAAAATAAGTTTGGGCTGTCGATTAAGAAAATTTAGAAATGCTTCCCAAGATTTTATTTCTAATTCATTGATTGCCATGATAACACCCGGATGATGATCATCACCATTAGGAAAAAATCGAAGTAAAACACCTTTAACTCCACGACGATCAATCGAAGGAATAGTTGGTATGGCTTGAGCTATTCAAAAACAAAGAGAAGATTTCATATTACACATCGTATTGACATAACTGAAGTCTTTATTAGTAACAGTGTGATACATTCATGATGATTGCGCAGACAATGATTGAATTTTCTAACACATTCAAAAAATATCTTATTTTTATGTTCTACATGTCTATTTTTATAGGAAAAAGTTTCTGATGTTGATTAAAAATATAAATATATGCATATAGCTATGCTCTATCGTTAGCAACGAAATCGTATTGAAGAAAAGTACAGATTTATGAGGAGTCTTACATTAGGACTAGAAATATATTCTATCTGAACCAGAGTCTCTGATCGAAAATTTCGATACATAATATTCTTTTTCGTACTGAAATATATTGAATAATAATTATTGCCCATCCAAATTGAATTTCACTTCCCCACGTTTTGGTTAAGATCGCACAATTGAAACTTGATAGTAGTATGACGAATATAAGATGTTCTCCTATTTTTCTATAAATAATTTATATTTTACATTTATTTCTTAATTGTTGAAGGCAACATGTTCTTTCAATAATGACAATATGGTAATTATACTAAAATACAGAATGGAAAAACAACTATGTGGACTTATAAATAGAACAATTATTTTTCTCTGAAAGTCGTGGACTTTTTTTTAGCGAATAGAATGCACATAGAGGTCGAATATTTCAAGTTATATTTAATTATTGAGGATAATTACATGCTATAGTTTCTAAGTATGCCTCACTCGAAATTTAAATAAAATTTCTATACTAACATGGTTTTTTTAGTGAATTCAATTTGAGTAATGCTGATTCATCCTCTGTAATAGCCATAGATGATGATAATATTTTTGAATCTTTAGATTTCGATATGCGAGTTATTTGTTTGAGTTTTTCCACAGGCTTTACTTTTTGTACTGGTTCTTCAACAGATTTCGATTCTTGTGATCGTTCTTCGTCGTTATTAATTTTTATTGGCGATGCATTATCATCAGAAATACTTGACAGTCGATCACTATGAATTGAATAAGGTGGTTCTGATAAACTTTGTCGAGATTCAGGTTGGTGTTCATCATTCTCATCGATTTTGCTGATTTCACTTGTTGGCATTGGCATATATTCAACAGCGTTCATGTTTCTGATGTATACGCTTGTAATAATGAGAAACAATAAAAATAAAAATTCCTACATATCAACATGCTTGCCATTGCTTAGGGAACAGGTGTTTGTGTTTCTTTGGAAACTAGGCAAAATTAAAAAAAAAGAAAGTGTAAGAGAAAATGGTATTGTTAACTAATATAATTAAAGTGGTGCTCAAATGCATCTAAGAACAGAAGGAGAGAAACAGAAAATGATAAACATAAATGCAATGGTAGTCTAGTCTTTTTCTTGTATGTTGAAAATATGAATATTTAATCATGTTTTATATAAGCTAAGGTAGTTCGGACACATACAAAAACCCAGATGGTGGGAATATGGTAGCTTTAGATATATCTCAAAAGTTTTGAAATAATTTTTATAAGGCATTATTCTAGTGTTTCACAAAAACTGATTTTGCCTTCTTGATATTCTCTGTCTTTTTTTTGCTTATAAACTGAGAGTGAATATATACATTCTTCAAAATTTTTAACTGCTGATATTAAATTTGGTTGTTTGATTTCATTACGTACTTGAATTTTGAAATCATTTATTTTCTAGTCATCTTTATTGTGTAACCAAGTAGATTCTAGAACTTGAGAAATAATTTAGCAATTTATTTTTCTACTCTCTGTAATGAATTAAAATTTTAAGTTTAATGAAAAGAAGTAATTCTTTCATTTTTATTTCCAGCAGATGATTGATATGACATTTTGTGTTCATTCAGTCGTAAAAAGTTAAGGTTAGCCTTCACAAATTTCTTTTACTTACTCAAAAAAAAATAGGCATGTCTTTTGTGACTTCATGATTTTACAGTAGCGAAAACGAATATGTGATATCTTTTGTGTACTCAAAAAACAAAAGTGAGTACACTATAGAATCGGTCAGTGTGTCCGTCTGACTGTTTACACGATAACTACTGAAAAACTGATCCGATTGTCATGAAACTTTTTACATAGCATTATCTCATCAATATCTCGGTCGGACTCGAAGATAAAAATAATTCGTCGAGGATTTACTGAGTTACAGCAAGAAATATCATTATTTTCTATGCAAATATTGACCTATTCCAATTTTCGCTAATCAAAATCTTTGTCATAGTGAAAATGAAAACCGAACTATTATATACCATTCGATAGAGAATTTCATGGGCTACAAAATGATGCGAAATTGTAAGGATAAATATGCTGCGTTTGAAATTTCCTCAATACCTCAGTGCCAAAAACCTATGAAAAACTCACATATTCTGACACTTTGTCTCTATGATATGAGTTTATTTCCCATAGAACTAACGCTGTTTTTATGAAGTAAATATAACTTGTCAAGAGCTCTAAATGATGATATATTATAGAGGTAAATATGGTGCATTAACGTTTCCTCAATATTGCACTTTCGTCACCGCGTCCTATGGGACAAAAAGAGGGCATCCACAGGGCCTAAGAGGCAGTTCCTTAGCGCGCTGAAGGATGGATTTTTTTAGAAAGATTGATTGAAATCAATTTGCCATCAGCGTCACTTTTAGAAGTACACATAACACTCAGATTTGAATTCGAGGTTTCCGCATTTATTTAAAATTAGAAATAATAAACCGAAAAAGTTAGGCACCATTTTCTCTATATTAATATGCGTAACAGGCATAAAACATCTGATTACAAATTATGAATCATATACATAATTCAATGTTCAATTGATATTGTTTTTTCAAAAATCTACTTGTAGACACGAATAGAGTTCTCTTAGTCATGTATTTGACTATAACTTCTTTGATTTTACTCGAAATTTACATTAATTGATAAGTTAAATAGATTGTTCATAATTCTTGAAGATATAACTAGATGGCATTCGAGTGAAACTCGAATACAAAATACGATGTGAAGTACGAGTTGAATTTTCTAAAGAATTAAGAATAAGATGAAATAGCGATACAAATCGATGTCGACAAAAACTAATGACTTGTTTTCGAGAGTCAAAAGTTTTTTTTATCTGTAAAGCAATGTTAAAAAATCTATACTTGTATTCGGTGAAGCAGACATAAGGCTTTGATAGTAAACAGAGCAGAGAGAGAGTTAGTCATGGTTGAGAGAAGAAAAACGAACACGCATCCTATAAAAGTAATGACTAAAATGTTACTGGAGTATTAATGCGTGATTAATGTTTCAACTTGGTGAAGATCTATTTTATTTCTATATGTATTTAAGAATTTTCGAAATAAAATCTTCTCATGTGAAATTTTTTCTTACATTAAAAGAAAAGTGTTCTATCCTTTGAGCGAAATTGATGAATATTCATCTCAATAGAAATAGTATTGTAGAATCAATATGGTACCAGTCTGGTGGATGACTTTTTTCTGTTCAAAACATTAGCACGTCCTCTTGAATATTAGACGCTAGTTTACAGTCAGAGACATTCATATCAACAACAAAAGAACTACAAGATAAATATTTTCGTTATTTACTATTACTTGTGAAATACACAATCCCGCCTATTCGAATAATCTATGTCATCTTCTAGAACTTTCTTGTGATTAAGCTTTGACACATAGTATCAGTGCTGCCAATGTATTGTAAAGAGTCAAGTAACTGTCTCATATGATGAAGATACCATATTCTTACGAAAAGAGTATCGTTGAAAACAAGAGCACCTATACAGATATTCGGCATGTCCTATTTATTTATAAACAAAATTAAATAATTCAATTAGTTTTCTAGCGTTTGATAGATACTCCTACAAAAAAAGAAGACTCAAAATCTGTTCGCCCTGAAATGTCGGTCAGATATTATCTTGGCGTTCACGATAAGCGACCTATAATTCTCATTGAACTCATCATACACGTCATGCATCTAGATGTGAATCTGCATGATGTGTACGTATACGTATTGCATAGGAATAAAATGTCCTGGGTTTTTCATTCAACGGAATTGATTCGAGAGAAACGATGAAGAAATTTATTCTCAAAGCAATTTATTGGACTTGCTGATATCTATGATCAATGAAAAGGTAAACTGAAAGAAACGTTGAATTTGTTTTCATCACTCTTTTACTATTATCACTCACACTGATTGTCATGTTTTACTTCTTCAAATTAGCACGTCATTTGATAGTTCTCGATCTCTCTTTGTGTTGCTTTTTTGTATTAGTACGCGTGGTTAGTTATGAGCCGAGCTACAGTTACCAAGTTCAAATTCTCAACATTGTATTATGTTTCCATATTCAGGATCATTATTACTTATTTTTTCTAGTTTTATTCAATTTTTCTATCGAATCATCCATTTGTCGCCCACTCTATTCCTCAGGAACAGTTCAATTGATGATTTTCGTCGAGTAAAGTATAGTCATCCAATCATTAGAATATTTCTCAGTAATATACGTATAGTTGAATAGAACAACAGTTATTGTATTGATTTATCTAATTTTAATGTATTGCAGTTATCGAGTTTTACAGATACATTCGATATCATAGAAAATTTCAACAGTAAAAGTTTACTTCCTTCTCCAACTCAGAACAAATTTTGATCTGAGTAAAATATAAGTATGCAAAACTTACGTGCAATCATTTTTAGAAAACAACAGTAAACTGAAGGAAACGATCAAAAACAAGTGAATCATGCTGTACAATTGTAAGTTATCTTAGTAAAGGAATGTAACAGTCAAACGTGAACAAGATCACTGATATGAAAATACTTCAACATTAGAATACAAGACTCTCATTGAAGTTTACAATTAGCTTGAATAAAATTTTACTGTAATGCTATGAATTAAACGTGAACATTCTATAAATCACCTACATTTAAAGAATTCATATTCTAACTATTGTTCATGGCTTGTATCCGAATAAATATTTATACAAGGTCATGATAGTATTTATGCTTATTAGACACCTTCCAAGTAGTTTGGAAACTTTTATTGCATGGCATTTTGCTGGAAGTATTCAACAAAAGACAATTAAAGTTAGTTATTTTGCTTGGTTGAAATTCCATGTTATTTGAAATAGGTATATCATACTGTACTGCCTTTTTTCTGTTACGCTGCTGTTGTCGACAAGGCTCTCGATTGTTTTTGGGTGTGATGTGGGCTACAATTTTTTGGCAGACAGTGTTGAGAAATTTTCCCAGACAGTCATTTTATAGAAGTTTTTTATGTTTAATTTACAGTAATTTGAAACAGATTATCTATTTCAAATATCTAAGAACGAGCATCTCGTGTACTTTTCAGTCTTCGAGAAATTTTTGAAAATTTTCTAAAACTTATATCGTATAATGTGATCTAGCATTAATCATTTTTTTGATAACACGCATGAGATGAGAATCAATTTATTTGTTACTTATATACACGATAAAAATCGAAAAAAAAATATACATACAAAAGCACAATTTTTAAACAACGTCATCATCGAGTCTCGCTTCGTTATTGTATTCAGTTAAAACGCTTAGCCCTTTGAGGATTACTGATAAAATCTTCGATGATAATGAAAACTATGTATTTTTATGTCACAAATGTCAATCTATATTTATTCAATCAACATAATTTTTGTTAAGTTCGACCAGTATACTGGAAAGTATATTATAAAAAAATTCTATGCGCACAATGTCGAATTTATTGTTCAAATATTTTAAACTCCACAAACGAAATCTCGAAAAAGCCTCCGCCATTCTGTTACCGCTTAGCGAGATTTTTGCCAGCAATTATATCAATCAAGAATCTTTTTTAATAGCCATTTATCAATCATTGATTGTGTATGCAATGTTGCGAAACGTATGCCTTAGTACCAGTCTTCCTACACTCTTTCACATAAACATGAATATATACTCCACCGATACCAAAGACAACTCACAGATACATTTTTCATGCATACTTTTAACCATAATCTATGCAGACACCCTACTAAACGCACTGAATCGAAGATATTCTATACACTATCTGACTAATCTGGCAGATTCCGCAGACAATTCACAGAATAAGCAAAGTAACAGCGAAATATGCACTATCTGGGAGATTCTCAGAAACGTAGGTTCTGCAGAAATTTTCGCAGACATACGACGAAAACATTTGGCAGGCACGCTGGAAAAATGGTGGAGGCTAGCCCCCCACCACATCGCGGGGCTTGGTTGTCTGTGCGCAGATTAACATAAAGCAAAACACTTAGATAATTTATTTGAGTATCAGTACGTGTATTCTTTTAAATTCCATAAAACATCCTCAAATCACTATTGACTATATGATAGGCAGACAGGTTCGAAGTTTTCACTATGAACACTTATTATCGATTGTTTTTTATCTTCAATTTAGAATTTCTCCAAAGTATAGCCAATTACTTTCATTATCAAAATATTTATTTGAAATTCCAATATAAAAAAACAATTTCTTTACTTATGAAAGTAAACTCAAAGAAATGGTTTGTAAAAATTATATTCATAAAGATAAGCTATTGTTGATGTTGCTAGGTCGATACATTTTTTCAAACTTTAATAAAAATAAATGTGTCATATATTGATGATTTAATTAAATTAAATAAAAATGTATGGAGAACTATGATTGTTGCACCTGAGTTGAATACTTTAGAAGGATTACATGTCTATATCAGTGATTCAATTCGAATCATGAATCTGATACAATTTCAAAAACCAAACAAAAATATATCATCCGATTTTAGATGTTATATTGGCATGAAGCCCATAAAACGTTCTCTGATCATTTAATCGGAGTCAAATTTTAAATATCAAGTTATTACAGACATATTGGATGATTAAATTCAAACTTTAGGCTTTGGAAGGGCCCCATTTAGAAGTTTAGCATCGAAATGTTGTAGTTTTTATTTATGTTCAGTATAATCATAGAGTTTATATGAATTTTGGTCTTTTGGATTCATTTTTTCTATTTGATCTAAGATATTGTGTTGTTCCATAATTAATATTTAATCATATCATTATTGAACATAAATTCTATTTTCGTCTTTTTAGACGTCACATGAATCAACTTTGAATCCTGAAGAATAACAGATACATTTTAAAACATGATACGATGAAAAATCTTCAAGCATAACATGCATTTCATCAAATCGAAGCACTAAATCTTCATCTACATAAAGATACTTCGATCATTGTTTTAATTTATACTTTTCATAGAGTAGTTTCAGTATATTTTCTGTTATGTTTTGTTTAGTAACTGCAATAAGATTTAATCTGATAATATATTTATTTCATTCTTTAACGATGTATTATACATTGAAAATCTAATCCGTACTTCTCATTAATCGTGTATGTTATTCAACTAGCAGTGGGTTTTAAAGAAAAACATTGTATTGACATCGTTTATAATAAGTATTTGCCAAGGGGGAAAAAGCTGATTCTATGGCGATAGAATTAGCGGAATCACTCAGAATCAATAGAATCACCCGGAATCACAGAATTCACAGAATAACATAGCATCACAGGATCAGCTACCCCCCCCCCCTCCCCCTGTCTGTTTCCCATATTACCCATGTAAAAACGAATAGGCATTTAACGAATTGATTTTCAAAATTAACGAAAAAACCTGCGTTGAATCAAAAATTAACGAGGTTTAATGAAAAGCAATTCCTGAAGTTTCGTTATTTTCCACAAATTCATGAAAATGCGTTAGATTTTTCACGGTTTTTCATGCGTTAAAAACTTTTTAACAGTTACTAACGCGTTAAATATCATGAAAACTCGCATCTGTTTTCACGCGTGAGGTAATTTAACAATATTATTAAATTACTTAAATCAACTGCTAACTCACGTTGTTGTAGCGTGAAAGGAACGAAAGAAAAATTTTTCGCTCGTGTGATGCGTCAATTGAACAATATTCCAGTAAAATGAAAAGGTAAGTTTTTTTTTAATTTTCCCTTTAATGATTAAGAGACAGTTATGACGGGTATGTAGGAGAGATAAGAGATTTTTATGAAAGAAGATACTTTTTCTGTCATTTTATTCTTGCAGCTTTAGAAGATTATACGAGTTCTTATATTAAATATAGAAGACGACAAATTGTTTAGTTAATATTTTAGTGATTGTTTGAGACATTATAAATTAATTTTTTATCGATTTCCTTAAGAATCGTTAGAAAATATATTCGAATTCGATTAAAACCGCTCGTTCTAATTTAATCACTGATCTATTTTTTATTCCCAGGTCATTCAATCTGACGCAGGATCCTATCGGATCTTATAGGACCCTACCAATCTATAGGATTTTATCGGATTACTGGGTTGAGGAATCCAACAACGGATTCGAAAGTCGGATTCCTGCGAACTCCCACCGATATCCGGCTGTCGGAAGCAGTAAGCATTCCTANAGCACTTAAAGTTTGCTTTTTTCAGTGCTTAAAAGCGATTTAACTTCTATTTCTAAGCACTTTAAGTTGCTTAAAAATGTGCCTTTAAAAGCGGTTACACAGTGAATTTTTAAGCTTTATTTTTTCGCTGAAGTTTTCACGTGGGTTCTAGTTTCGCTATCTCTACTTTATTCGTTAGCGCATGCATATGCCTTAGTGCTGAAAGTTCTTCTTGGCTGTTATCAACCATTTATAGATGATCAATATTTGTAAATGACTAATATTCCTAAGGTTTCATTTTTTTATCTGAAAAATTTAGAAAATTAGCTGCAGTTCAACATCATTCGTAGTCAGTTAGACAAAAAATAAAAGTTTTCAAAGAGTAATTATGTACATAATTACTTTTTGAAAACTTTTATTTTTTTTGTCTAACTGACAGCGTGCGATATTGAACTGCAGCTAATTTTCTAAATTTTTCAGATAAAAAAATGAAACCTTAGGAATATTAGTCACTTACAAGTATTGATCATCTATAAATGGTTGATAACAGCCAAGAAGAACTTTCAACACTAACGCATATACATGCGCTAACGAATTAACACGTTTTTCAAAAAGGATCGCGTGAATACGCGTTAGAAAACCTAAGTTTTAACGACACAAAACGCGTTAAAAAAATTTAACGCATTTACACGTGTTAATTTTAGAAATTTAACGCGTGTTTACGGTCAAAAAGATAACATATTTAATCGTTAAGCCGTTAAATTTTTAATGATTTTTCACGTAAGGATGCTTCGTTAAATCAATAACAATTTTTACATGGGAAGTACACTGACTATATTATTCTAAGTGGCAATAGTGGCACTAGGACAATTCGCCGCAGACAATTTGTCGCGGACAATTCGTCGCAGACTATTCGTCGCAAGAAAAATATGTCGCACGGACAATTCGTCGCATATACAGTAAACATAATTTAATCTAGAGAGAGAGAGAGCAAAGATAGAAAAGAATAATTGTGATAAAAATATAGCATTTTATTGTTATTGGAAGATATATGAAACAATTTATTGAGAGAGAGAGATCTTCTTAGAAGAGAAATTTTATTGAAAAAAAAAGAATAACAGAAAAAGCACACATAAAAGAAAAATACAGAATTACAGAAAATATTTACAATAACATATTTACAGCTAGTCCTTTTAAATACTCACCTAAATCGAGGTTGCGATAATCGTCGACCAGTCGTTTGATTCGTTCGTCCAATTTT
>OENM01000103.1:132857-155421 GCA_900239745.1 Rotaria magnacalcarata | reverse complement strand
AAAAAAAAAAAACTCGCGGCGGACTACATGAATGCTGTGCTTCGCACCGCATTAATAACGAAAAATCTTATATTCTCAGATGCTTACTAGAAATACAATAATAAATATAAGCATATACAATCTACTTCTAGATAGAAAGAAAACTACTAAAACTAGAGTATGTTTCGTGATATTGAGTGTATGATGCCAAAATTTGATAGATAGTCGTTAATAAACATTGACAAAATTCAATATCAAACGTTTGCTTTGTGCATAATGTATGAACTTACACTAACGACAATAGAAGGAAATTAATGATAAGGTTTAAATTTGTATGCCTTCCACTGAAAATACTACGAATAAAACTAAAAAAGAATTTGGCACGTTCCATAAGTGATTTTTCTTAGTTTTGTTCTTTTATTTGTAACGAGTGTAAACAAAAACAAGTTATCATTTTTTTTTCTTGGTTGATAATACTATTTGTTGTTCAAGTTGTCTTTTTATAAGTTCGAATGGATTAACAGAACATTCCACTGATTGTGAAATTTTATTGAATATATCAATATTTGCTTGACTAGAAAAGAAAATTGATTAATTGGAAAAAAGGATTTTCTTCGGTTTTTCTATTTTACCTTTGTCGATTTCGTTCAGCTTGTGAAAGAATTTGTTTCCGAGTAGTTTTCTTTTCTGCTAAAGCTAAACGCTGTTCTTCAAGATAAGATTCAATCTGTCCAAGTGAATTTTCGAATTCATGTTTCATATCGCTAATAATAACCGTTTTTCTGCGTGTAGCTCGTTCTTTAGCTTCATGCTTTGATTCATGAGCCGTATGAAGACCTAAAAAAAGATTTCATTAATCAATAACCGGAAAAAGTCAGATGATCTTTATTTCTATCATCTAATAAGTCGATCGGAAACATTTTCAATGAACTTTCATTTAGCTGACTATGAAATATTTTAAATATCTAAGTCATAATGCAGTATGTGGCCAAGGCAATAGCTCTATTAAAAAGTATTGATATTAACTCTGCCAATTAATACAGTCGATAATAAAGTTTTTATTTCATAAAATATAAAACTTACGTTTGAGTAAAAATTGTCGCTTTAACTTGATTTTATCTTTTTTCTTCGATACAAGTGATTTAATTGTTTTATTTGATGTAACACTACGCTTATCAAAATCTAAATCATTTTGATCAGCTAAATCATTTTCGACATCGATTGCATCATTCATTTCCTATAAACATGAAATCAATCAAAAGCAATAACGAAAATTTCAAACTTAATCCTACCAAATTTTCTTCCTCGTCTTGTACTACATCTGGAAAAGTTTTTATAGTTTTTTTCTCCTTAATTTTATTTTTTTGATCATTAATTTTACCCATAATGGTTATCTGAAATACTGAGAAGAATAGCAAGGAGTCTATAATTCTATTTTGAAAGCGTAGGGTCAATGATATTGAGAAATGCAATATTGTTAAAAAAAAAACATATTAGTAAAAAATAAATAGTCTATTTTAGATAGCTTTTATCATTTACATTATTGAGCAAAATCGTTTTTGAGGATACATCTCATTGTCATTTATGTCGCCACCATCAAAATTGCTTGGTAAATCTGGACGTGGACTAGGAAATACACCACCAATATCCGGATTGATTGGTTTTGATGTCGCTGCTTCTTCTGCATCGCCTCCAAACAGACTCGACCATTCACCGAATAGAACATCAATATTTTCATCTTGAAAGAAGACGTCAGCTTCCGTCTAAAAGAAAACATAACCGATGACATCATCATTTAAAGCACGGAGAAAAAACAAATCTTACTAGATCTTCTTTATCTTGGTCAAGTTGTCTGATTATAAACAAACATAAAATCTTGTTAAAACAACACGCAAAAAATGAAATAAGAAAAAGACTTACGCTTGGTCTGCTTGTTTTTCAGTAAACATGCGTAGTAAGAATTTGCCTGGTTTATCAGCATCATATGTACTTGGTATAATAATGTAATCACCAGGTGGAACACGAAAACGTTTTGTTACTTCACGTCGATTTATGTATGATCCACTAGCTCCAACACGTTCAAGTTGATTCATATAAAATTTTAAATTGCCTTGCTCAATATTGTCTTGAACATTAACACCGTCTTTTATCTAATCAAAGAAAATAAACGTGCCTGATTAAACTTTCCTTTTTCATTTACATATGCATGACATTATTTTCTATCATCAGAAACATAGGGACGACGTCATTTCTATCCTATTGCACGAGATCTTCTCTTAGTACTTCATAGTTATCATCAGCAAGCATTATCAAATGAAAAAGTTTTACTCTCTGTTAAAAATAATTCAACAAAAAAAAAAGGGCGATTAACTTTACGCTTGTCTATGGAGAAATATTATACGAAGTTTGTGAATTTGAGCTTTCAATTTCTGTGCAATATCGAAGACAATCTTTCGATGAGTCAGTCATTTCCAAGTCGAAAAATCTACAGATCAGGTAGATTTTCGTAAACTATTCATATCCTTCAGATACGTTTGACTTTTGACTTCACGATACACAGAGACACCGCATCTTTAACATATATTTTGAATTTGATGCTACTGGATCTAGCACAAAAACCACCACAGTTAATGCTAATGGGAAATTACTTATTGGAAATATGACAACGAAAATATCGAATCCGTTGAATTATTTTAATAATCGTAAAAATGAATTAGTTAGTAATAATAATACTCCAGAAACAAAAATCATTCAAATCAAAATTCGTTATTATATAGAATTCGATTTAAAAGTATGAATAAAGTTGCTCTGTGGTGAATTTATAATAATTACTATTTTAACTTTTATATTAATATTGTACAAGAATACGCCAGGGTGGCCGAGTGGTTAAGGCGTTGGACTTAAGATCCAATTCACAATAGTGAGCATGGGTTCGATCCCCATCCCTGGCAAATTTTTATTTTTCTTTCATTCCGCTCTCCTTAGATATGACTGATGATGTTACTGTACTCCACTTAGAAGAAGAAATAGCTGCTACAGAGCGAGCACCATGGGAAACGGGTATATATTTATTGCAAGGCTTGATCAGAATAACTATAAAATTATTACTGGAAAAAACAACATAAATGCGAATAAACTTCATTTTACTTTGAAAATCTTCGTTTAAAGACATACTGAAATCAGGAATTCAATATGGTTCTCTTGGAATATTTTCAACAGGTTTACCAAAAGCATCATTTTCAGCTATGATTATCAGTTTATTTGAATTACGTTTATCAATTCGTGAAGTTACATATAAACTTGACATATGCGAAAAAGAAGTTTTGATACTTTATTGAAAATAGCTATTTCAACTAATATACTTCATCTATCAATAGCATGTAATTTTATATCGAAACTAGTTTAAATGATCAAGCTGAGATTATGTCAAGAAAACTATTGAATATTACATGTTGTCGTTATTAAAATTTGAAATATGATCAAGATCAAGTCTTAGTTGACTCGTCACAGTTCGAATCATATTTTAGACGATCATGCAAATGTCATGAACAGTTTTTTGTGAAATACAATTAGAAAAGAATGTTAAACTATGTAGAGAAATATTGTTAGCACACTGTCTTATCTCTACCCTCGGTAGATCGAAACAATAGCGACGATGAAAACGTCACAGATGCCATAGGCATTCCTAACAATATCTTTCTTTCGCCATACTTTGTGATAGATATTATTTGAGATATGACGAGACAATCTATATCAGTAAGGTTTCATTTTCACATATCAATCTCCTTTTTGTTTTATTTTAATAGATTAAACAAAGAGAATGATCAAGAAATATGGCTACACCGTATTTCACATTTTATTACTGTAGAAATTGTGCTTCCGTCAAGAGGGAACAAACTGATTTCTAATGGAGAAATCACGAGAAATCATCAGAAATCACTTTAGATTAAATTTCTCAATTTTTTCAAATCATTAGATATTAGTGATAAATATACAATATTCTTTCATTATTAATCAATTTCTATTAAATTGACCACAAAATTAGTACTCGTTCGCAGATTGTCCACGTTCACGTAACGCGCTACTTCGGTGCTTAAGTTTCAAAAAACAATTTTTTCGAGATGGACCGATCTCGACACATCATTAGATGTAGATTTTTGCGCTGATTACGAATTTAATATTCTTTCTTGAAAAAAATTGCATTTTGGCAACCAAAATGGTGTTTTAAACTTTTAAAAAATCGTATTTTTAATTTTTAAGAAAGAAATTCCTTCGAATAAGTCTGATTATTATTCCATTCGATGCAGAATTTTATTCTTTACACAATAGCCTATTTATTTTAAACTTTCGATCTCAAACACAACTTTTATATTGCTGTAGACTTGTCAATTTCCCATACTTATAACGAGCTTTCGCTTCGTCATAGCAACTTGATTTTTTTTTAACAGAGGTTATATGTAAAGAAAGGACCAATTGCTGTAAAAATTGAATCGATCTGAGCACGTTAAGTAACCCAAAATTGATCGACAAAAAACGTGTCACAGCGTTAAGTTTTCTTTTTCCATTTTTTATATGAATATCGAGAGCTAGGAGAAATGTTTTTACCATTGGATAGCTCGTTTCATGCTCTACAAAGTTGGTTCTAGATCTACTTTAATTGGAGAATGTCACTCGCAGGGAATTGAAAGATGAGCCAAAGCGTTGAAAACTCAGGGTCCGCTTATGTCGCAGTGTTACGTGACTATAAACCATTTCTGTGAACTATAGAGTTCAACCAACAAACATCACATTTAAGATATAGATAGAACTCGTTGAGCTGAGTCGAATGGCGATTGAATGAACTATCTAGCTACAATTATTTTCGAGATATTTGAAGAAAAAATTGCCAAAACGTCACAGCGTTACTCTTGGACGAACCGTTCGACAGTCAGTTGCGAGAACTTTTAATTGTAAAACAACTGACAGCTCCTTATATTCGTTATTTCAAAGTGTATTCATAAGTTAGTGCGAAAAATCTTATAGATAAATGAAACACAATTGAATAGAGACTACTACATAGTGTTTGTTCAACCTCGACATCTCTTGATGTACTATGTCTCTTATTATGTGTTCTCTTTATCATATAACTGATCAAAGGACACATTTTCTTTAAGAAATACAGAAAAGGTCTCTTGAACAATGTTGTAGAGCATATACGTAGATCGCTATCATGTAGCACGTATTGATGAGAAACAAATTCTAGCGTGATAAGCTATAGAATTCGAACGAGTGATATCCAACATCTATAAAAGATGTCCGTAATAACGACATCCGATTAGTTTTTGTTCCCAATAACGATGTTTGATGGGAATTCGTCGTCAATGTAAAGTAAAGCTAAAATTATTGTCGACAATAAAAACCATAGCGATCCGGAGAACTTTTTATATTTGAAAAGTACACTTTGCAAAAGTATCATTTTTTCGTTTCAGGAGTACCCAACGGGCACTCGGGAAAACATTTTTGTTTTTTTCCATTACTGCTGTTCACCAATAGATAGAATGATATGTGTTGATCTCAAGCATTATATGTTTTTGAAGGGTTGTCTCTTCATAAGAGACATATGAACCACTTTTGGAAGAGCCAAAAATCAGTTTTTAGTGGAAAAGACCACAAATATATGTGAACCATTCATTAAAATTGAATCTGTTCGACGCAGAATCATGTACTCTACCAGAATAAGCCCGGAAACCTACATCTAAGAATGATCCTCGATTGATAATGGTCAAATACAGCCCCCAATGAGTCCAATTCTATAAACAGTGAGTTGATGGTGTAAGAGAAAACGAGAAGAAAACAATGTAATTTTCACTTCCAATTGATAACTCGATGAGCTCTTTTCATAGAGATCACTTTCAGCAGCGTATCTGAGAGTTTAGTGATCGTTGAAACCAAACTGATTTTTGTCAATTATAATTCATTGAGGCATGTAAGAATTGTTTTTTAAAGGAGCGTCAATAAAAGTTCAGTTAAAAGGAACTTGCCGAGTTATCAGCTTTGACTGAAAATCGTTTTGATTCACTTATGCAGACACGAGTTTTGTCAGTCTAATCTAATGAATCACTGTTTACAGCATTGGACCCATTGGCGGTGGTATTTGACCATGACCAACCGTTGAACATTCTTATATGTTGATCTTCATGCATATTCTGGTAGAATAAGCGATTCTGCATCGGGTAGGTTCAATTTTAGTAAATCATTGACATAGGTTTGTGGCGTTGTTCAATAAAAACTAATTTTTGACTCCTTCAAATACGGTTCATATGTCTCGTATGAAGAGACAAGCCTCCAAAAATATGCAATGTTTGTGATCAACACATCTTATTCTATCTATCTGTGAACAGCAGTAGGGGGAAAAAACAACTTTCACAAATACCTGAGAGGTACCTCAGAAATGAAAGAATGATGCTTTAGCAAAGCATACCTCACAAGTACGAATAACTCTCGGGATCGACTGTTAGCGTCAGTAGATGACACTCACTGACGCTAAACGTTTCTCGTATTATCTATTTTTTGAATCTCTAATTTGATTCGTTACGTAATCTCTCAACTATGATTCATCTCGTGATTATCTTTTTGTATTTCGTTATTGCGCAGTGGTTGATGTGTTATAGTATCGAATACTCGATACTCAATATATTCTATATATGATATGATACGACGACAAAGTCTATTATTAAAACATGTTTAGCTCTCTATTTTTGGCAGACTAAATATTAGTTCTACCATTGCTACATAACCCCTAAACAAGAGCTAACATCGACGTAGTTTTTATTATCGACAATAATTTTAGCTTTATTCTGCATCGATGGCAACCTTTGATCAAACATCATTATTGGGGACAAAAACAAAATAGCTGAACGTCATTACACGTATTAGGAACATTGAGTGCACATTTCTCATTAAATGGGATCATATTTGAGACCGAGACCGAGACCGCGAGTCTCAGTATATTCCTAGTGATGACGATTTAGCATTCGATGATGGTTTTGAGGCTATAAACAATGCTAGAACACCTTGAAATCGTGGAGTACGAATGGTTGATAATGTAAGGCAAGAACTCTCTTAAACATACTTTTGAGTTACAATTAAAAATAAAATGTATTTCTTCACGAGCAGACTGCTTGTTTGCTTCTGGAGAAAGATATGAGTTCATTACCCGCTGATCGATTGTCACACGTTCAAGAACACCAATGGGTTTTGTATTCAAATATTTTGGTTTGAATAATAGAACTTGATATTTATCGATCATATTAAAAATTTTCTTTTTGCATTACAAAAAACTTTGATAAATGCAAGCCACGTATTCGTAAATACATGTATTTTCATAATTCTACTGATATCAATGGATAAAATAAATGAGGAAACATTAGATTTAAATCCGAGTGTTATGCGCGCTTCAAAAAGTAAAACTATTTGATGGGAGATTGACTTTGATCAAACTGTCTAAAAAATCATTCTTGGGCGCACTAAGGGACTGTCACTTAGATGCTGTCGATGCTCTCTTTTTACCTCGTAGGACACGACAAAAAGTTAGTTTCAGAGCCTTTATTTATTTGCATAAACGACACGTGTTCATTCTTTTTTCAAAATTATTCACACGAAACAGGACTTTAATGTTCGACCAATCAGAATGTGAACAATCATAGGAGCAATTTCCGTTCAAGTATGTGATACTAGTTCACTTTTGACACAGTGCCCTAACCTTCACGCACTGCTGTATGTCAATGGTATATCGGTCCTATGTTTAACGTAAGTTAGTGCCAAGTATCTTTGAAATAGATGACTCAGGCTTTTTGTTTCTTGATGTTTTATATATCATTTTGTAGCTCGTGAAATTCTCTATCGACTAGTATATAATACATTTCGTTTTGATTATCAGAGCAAAGGGTTTTACGAAAATCCGGATAGACCAATGTGCGCATAGAAAAAGGATATTTTTTGCCATAACTCGGCAATTCCTTGACAGATCATTCTCACCTTCGAACTCGACCGAGATATCGATGAGACAATGCTATGCACAAAATTTCATGCTAATCGCTCCGTGTTCTCATGAGTTATCATGTAAACGGCTAGAAGGACGGACACACTGACCGATTTTAGAGTGCACTCACTTTCTTTCTGACTACACAACACTTTTTGTTGAGTACACAAAAGGCAACCCGAAACTATAAAACAAAAAATACGAATTTCCAGACATACTAGAAATCGCTGGAAATCAAAAGTAATCAAGAAATCAGTTTGTTCCCCCTTGGCTTCCGGTATCATAAAAAATTTTCAATTTGAGTTTCTAAACAATGAGAAACATTTCAAAAATGTTTTTCAAATTTTAGTTAACAATAAATCTCGATTAATACGTGATATTTTGAATTAAGATGAGATCTTAGCTGAACAAGAACGTTAATCGGATGTTATATCGAGCACAAAACTAATCAATTTTTTGAAATTTTCTTACTTTGAAAACTCGAAATTGCATATAATCTTCACCTTCAAGACCACGTAAACGACGTTGGCGCGTTTCTTTTTGCATTAAAGCAACAATCATTGTACAGAGGTTTTCGTCATCATCATCATCAATCATACGTAATCGTACTAAATACTGCGGATTTATCCAATAGTTTTCTAAAACCAAAATTTCAAAATGAATTTAATTAGTTTATAAAAACAATCAAATAAACCTTTATTCGGCTGACCACAACCACCAGCTGTTGAACCAGGAACCCATTCACCATGAAGCATCTCTTCTTTCCATGTTAATTTATCATCCTAAATTAAAATACACATAAAATTTACGATCTACTATGTCGTCTAAATAGATAATTCGTATTTCTACTTTAAATGATGATGCTCTTTTTATCTTATTTGAAAAGCTAATCATTTTCAAATGGATTATTTCTTCAGCATTTTAAATAAAAAGAAACCATTTCTACATGAAGAATCAATGGGCCAATAAGAATTAGAAAGGAAGCTCTCCTACTGATTCGCTATTTTCGAATCTAGACGGTATAGCTTTAAATGACATGAAACTATCTTAAGATCTTAACTAATTACTTCCAGTGTTTATTCATGATGTAAAACATACGGTTCTGTCATGGATATCTCCTAGGACCAGCATAATGAAATGCTGCATAATTTTCAACATAATTTATTGTCATTTGGTCTATTATTTTTTAGTCTATCAAGTTATCGGTTGAAGGTGATTTTTCTGTAATGTGACTACATGATGCGATGAAAATTATTTTAAAACGTTAATATTACCGTACCAATAAGCTAAAAATTAGAACTCTCAAGTACTGATAACTCATTCAAATCTATGTGGTCTGTATAGTTTTAAGTTCAAAAACAACTTATTAGTTTAAAGAATACTCTCATCAGTAGCAAATAAAGTTTCTTTATGTTAGAAATCTATAATACAACATACCAAAAGTACTGAATCTGTCTTCAAAAAGATGAAAATTCTTGGATATGTATAGATAAACAGGAATATATTCTAATTAATCAGATGTCTACAATAGATCATCTCAGTAATAGATTTTTTTCATTATGAAATTGACTCTTTATGAAATTGACTCTTTATGAAATAAAGACTGTTACTTCAAAAACAAGTGTTTTTCCATTGTATACTTTTCTTATTTTCTCTTGTCTTTCTTATATTTCATCTATATCGGTTTCATGCAGAAAGCTGAGCCATGTTGAATGAACTCTTTCGATTTCTAATAATTAAACTTTTCATGTCTAAAGTTCTGCATGCAAACGAAATCATACCCGAAATAAATTAGTCCATGTACAAGAACCAGCATCATCTTCTGTTGTACCTAAACTAGCCGGTCCACGATGGCAAATATGTAATTGATGAAAATTAGAAAAAAAATCATCAAAGCTCATCCAAAATTCTCCATCATTTATTGTATTTACACCTAATTCTTCTTTTTCTTCGTCGCTGATTTCACTCCATGCATTAGAACTGAACAAGATAATTGTAATTAATTTTATTTTCAATTTATTGCTCTTACTTATCCGAATATTTTCCATTCCTAAAAAGAATAAAATATATATTATTCTACTTTGAACAAAATAATTTGCTAACCATTCAGTTTCATTTCCCCATGGATCTAAGTTAAATTAAAATATATAGTTATAAAACAAAATTAGACTTTAACGAGAAATCAACCTACTTAAACATCGAACAAGAGTAACAGGACCTGAACTAGTTGTTACATCAGCCACTCGTGTTATTGAATAAGCATGACCTAACGAAAAATATCTTCTAGATTTCTAATGTATATAAATACTTAAATTTGATTAAACCTTTAACAAGGCCATTGGAAAGTCGAGCTTCAGTTACATTTGGATCAGCCTAAAACATACATAAACAAATAAATACTCAAATTTTATGATATCATCCAAACTACGTTACAGTAATTGAACATCCAAGCATTGATTTGCGTAGATAAGCTTGCCAAAGAACACGTTTTACTCTTTCTTTAAACTCGGCATTTACTGTTGATGAGTTATTGAGCTCAAATGCTTCTTCAATTCCTCCAGTCATATCAATTAAAGCATCAGTTGTAAAGCCACCTTCCATTGCTTCATATGAACCACATATTCTAAACAACAAAAGATATTCAATCATTTTCTTTTCTCTAAATATGTTAAAAAAGAACATTCATACTTAGCATAGGCTTTCTCTAACAATGGAGCCCACATTTCATTTTTGTCCTTTTTATTGCGACAAAATACAAGTCTACCATCAGAATGAAATGGTAATTGATCATCAATTACAACATCATACCAGTAACCATATAGCCAAAAGCGAAAATGAAAAATCCCTTGTAGAAAAAAAAATTATTTGTTTTCTTCTTAAATAAAAATAATATGTATACCCGCATAATCATCACCATCAAATGATTGATTCGATGGAACAACACGTTGGAGAAGATCAGGATTGAGTGTAACTGCACCTGAACCAGCAATAAACCAACAATTACCTAATTATATAATGGTATTATAATAGAAAAATGATCGAATTTGTTGTTTACCGATTTCCCCCTGGTCGAGATCACCACGTTGAAAACCATCAATTACAAATTGAGCTTTTCGAAAGACTGTCTAATAATAATAAGAAGAGAAATAATTCTTTTCTTGATTTTTCATTCAAATCAATTTTTATACCGTTGGTCTATGCCATTGAACATCAGTTAAACGTTTTCCTGAATGATATATTGATTTACTTGTTGCTGGAAATTCTGGATCAACGAATAAATCTTTTGAGTTATGTTTACTTTTAAGTGCTTCATAATCTTGATTTTTATATGGTCGGATATCGCACATATTGTCAGCTCTCTTGTTTTGATTGTGTTTTGGAGATTATTATTTTTATGCGATTCGATTAATGCAATACAATACTCGTGAAACGAATGAATCATCGAGTCGATGATTGGTTCGTTCGTGTGGCTATGTCACTGTCTATATACTGTATATGTCAATCATCATGGTCGTGTTTGTTTACGACAAAATAGGATGACGAAAACAGAGGTCGATTGTAAACAATATCGTTAACTTTAATTATTAAATCGCATTAATTTTTATTTTGAATATCAATTAGAAAATTATTGAATGAGAATATCTTTCGTGTGCGAGTTTTTGGCAACATGATTTCGAAAAAACCAACTAAGTTAACAATCCATTTTATGAATTTCTTAACAGAGAGCGTGACATGAATGATGACTTTTTTTATTTCAAATAGCTAATTTTAAATATTGACTTAGGTTTCTCATTGTATTTAAATTCAAGAAAATCTTCTTCAATGACGATAACATTCTAAATATTTTTCCACATAAGAAATGTAAAACTTTACAACTGTGTGATGAAAATTGTCTCGATCAAGAAAAAAATGTCATGTACCACATATCTGAAATCGCTAATATGGCATTGAGAGAATTTAATAGACAATCATAAATGACCAATAAATAGTGCTGATCTAGACATGTTTTTAAATGATGTATGAAACGTTATCATCCATGTAGTTACTCAAAAAAACATGATACTATTTGCAATATTTTAAACTTTGTAGGACAGAATGTTATCAATATCAAAAGCAAAACATCTACATCTACATATTAAATAAACTTATAGTCTGTACATTAGGAGCTGTGTATTCTGTTCTTTCATTTCGTACTATCATCGTGATGCCAACAGTAAATTACAAGTAAAAAGATACAGATAACAGATAAAATCTTGACAATTGGTTTTAGATCGGCTTGAACTACACCGGATGTAGTGTTTTATAAATTAAATGTATCAACAACAAAAAAATATTTTCGACTATTCCTATAACCTATTGAAGGATATCTAATTTGATTTACATTTAAAATGGCAGCATCATTTAATGATTGATTTGAAAAAAAGTAATATAGTACTTGGAATGCCTCTTTGGAATGTGAAATGATGTACTTCAAACAACAACATACACTGAAAGATTTTCTAAGAATAGTTTTGTTCATATTTGACATTCTTGCAAGATAATAATATCAAAAACATATTTTTATATTTGCTCAGTAAGTCTTTTGTTTTAGTTTATCGAATAAAAATAATATCTCATAAGTATGAGATCCTTCATTGAAGACAAATTCGACTGCATATTGATGACTCCATCTATATTTTTATGCTATGTTTGGAATAGTGATGATAGCCAATTGGAAAAATGCAAAGCGCTAGAATCATTTTTCCTTTGGCCTGATGCAAGTAGCGCTGGGGAACTATAAAGTCCTCATTTGACATTGGTTCTTTTTATTGTTTGTCAAGGCCATTGATTTTTTTCTTTCTTACTTCATATACATATATCTAGCTCTATAGTTTATCTATTGAATTTTGTTGTGACGCATTGCTTTACATGGTTACATGATTATTTCGTTTTTTGTTTTACTCTTTACAACTATTAAAGCACACAAATATACACCTTGTATTTGCATCAATTCTTTTTCTCGTTCTCTTCGTGATAAAGGAGCAAAAAAATATTCTTAGGACGCTTTTTCTGCATCGATTTACGATCAATATAGCGTTTACGATTTCTTTTTCTTTTGCGTTCGTTGCTCTTACGCCAATAATGTGAGAAGTTACCGCTAAAATAAAAATAAAAATAAAAAAGTTTTTTTTTTTCTTATTACTTTTCCGTTCTGATTGCTGCTTGTTGTGTCCTTGCGTTGTACTTCGAATCGACAAATGATTTTTCAACTTCTAGATTGAGATTTATCCGTTAGATAAAAAGGAGAATGAATTCGTTCGTCGCTACTTTAGCCGGTCTCTTCTTAGTCTATGCAACAGTCATAACAACTGGTTAGTAATCATTTATTTTTTCATTTCTATTAAAATAATTATGCTTAAATTTACAGTTTATTGTGTTGATCTGAGACAACTCGATTTATCAAGAGAGGAGATGATTGCTATAACACGTGATCATCGTGGTCGTGCTGATCCGGATGCATTTCTCAACGGTTTCTTTCCTGTTTGGGCAGCAATTCAATTCGCCATTGCATGTAAGTTATCCATAACGAAAATAAAACAGCAAACTAATCAATGATACATTGATCTTATTCACATGTTTAGGTTCCTTTTTCGTCATTGCTGTACTCAGTCTTTTATGCTATATACTAGGCTGCAGAACACCAGCAGAAGAACGTATCAAACGAGCCAAATAAAACAGTGCAAAAGGACGATTATTTTTCTCTTTCATGCTTCTTTTTTGATCCTGTTTCTTTGACCATTATTTTAAAACTTAATCGATGTGTATTCCAAAATATTTACAATATGTCCTGCAATCTAATCAGTGTAACAGTACTTTGCGTTCTATGTCTCTCTATTTAGCTGAAACCAGTAGTGTGTATTTGTATTGTGCAGTGTTTGTCACACACTTTCTTTTTATAAAAATATTTTAGTTTGAATGAATGTTTCTAACCATGGAATGTTTTAGCAAAAATAAATATGTTTAGTACAGTATTCTATAATATTTGTATAACTATGTTCAAAGGTGTATTTAAAAAAATCATTCATTTAAAACTTCACTGGCTTACTCTAAATTAATCGAGTTACGTTTGAGGAAAGTATTGCAAATCGATTAGCTTTTCTTTACCATAAAATATCAAGCTTATCACTGACACAAAATTATGCAAATCTATATGAATAATATTAAAGTAAATGCTCCAAAGAAAAAGAAAAGTTTTCAATGAAGATATAAAATACGAATATACCGTTTAGGCTATTCCTAGAGTTTTTTTGAGCTATATATCTACTGACAGATTGTTTTTCCGCTTCAACCATCGAATTCCCTTGTTGGTTTTGTAACTTTGAATTTGTTTTCTATTTTCTTTTTGATTATATTTCATTCTGATGCCATAGAGTTCAAGTCAAGAATCTAACCTTCCCATCGACCGGATAGTTATAATTGTTGTAAAGAGAACTACAGAATCTAGTTGATGAAGCATAGAATAACTTGTTATAAAATACTATTGAGGAGTGTTTCGTGAAAATTCTCTTAAATCAATATCATCGAAAATTAGAGATGTACTCAATGGCGATTGTTTAGCATCAGTATGGAGTAAACTACAATGTCAGAATTTATACAAATTATATTTGAAATCTCTTAGTAATAACCATTTTTATTCTATCTATTTAGGCGATGATTAGCACATATTATATTTTGTCGCACTTGAATTACTTTTTCATTAATGTGATCCTTAGTCATTTCATGTAAAACTAGAGAAATATTTATAGAGAAAGAAGCTTTTCAAAAAACAAGAAAATTGTTTTATGTTGTTTCATAAACTTTTGTATTCTTGTTTTGATCTCAATATAATGTGACTTGGAAAGTTGCCGTTCGACTCATAGAAAAATATATTTATCTTTTTGTTTTTAATTGACAATCTTTCTTATTACTTTCGTGAATGCCTATCATATTTATTCATTTCTACTATATAAATAGTTTTGCATTTTTGCTTAATAATTAATTTGATTTTCATTTCACTGCGGTTCATAATTATCATGCAAATATTCATTTTTCAATTATTGGATAGAGCACCAAGTAAAATGTCGAATCTGTATTGTTGTTAATCTGCCTGATTTGTACATTTATACACAGCAAACTATGAGCAACAAATTTTGTAAATTAGCCAATAATAATAATGATGATGACGGTGAGAAAGAGAGACAAAGAGTTGATATTATTATATTCATGTTCTAAGATTTGAATAGTAATCATAGTTCTAACAGTAAAATTCAAGTTCACCTATGCATGATGCATCTACAGAAAGAACGTTTTTTTAATATGGCAGAGATATTATTCAAAATGGGTGATACTACAATGACAAAAGGTTTGCCTAATCAAAAAAATGATAACTCAAGTTGCACATCAATAGTTGTTAGCTTAGTCTAAAATTTTAATATTCAATATAGAGATCGACTTTTGGTAGCAATCACATAGACCTGTAAAATTTTGCTTCAATCATAGTCGTGGGAGTTTATGTCAAGCAAAGAAAAAGCTACCTCATAGATTAATTGTTCAGAATGAATTGTGTCAACTAAATAGCATGCTTCCAATAATATGTTTATGCCACAGAATAGAAGTTTTCTGACCGAAGATGTACGAAAATGAATAATGCATCGATTCATGTTTGATATTTATTATAACCAAAATGATTAATAATCGAAAAACGTGTCCGGAATTCACTGTGTTATTATACATTTGTAAGATATTATTTTGCTTTGAAGTTCATTTATCATGAATAGATTATCATTAGAGTAGCCATAACATTACTATGTTGTTATCTCTTCAAATAGTTCTTGTCTCGAGAATTTTTTTCAACGCAATAAAATATTTTATTGATCAA
The DNA here is from genome assembly GCA_900239745.1 of Rotaria magnacalcarata. Classification (NCBI taxonomy): domain Eukaryota; kingdom Metazoa; phylum Rotifera; class Eurotatoria; order Philodinida; family Philodinidae; genus Rotaria; species Rotaria magnacalcarata. The sequence goes on along the minus strand of OENM01000103.1, from coordinate 139,525 downwards.
GAGCAATTTTTGCTGTTATTGAAAAGTATAAATCAATGTCTGCTGTTGCTTAGTACTTTCATAGCAGATGAAGTTTCACTAATTCTTATCATATATGTTAGTCCTATATTAATCGATATAAATACAAATAATTTAGGATGAAAAAAGAAAATCAGGCATTATGTTTTTCTAAAAATATAATTTTTTAGAAAATTTTCTAATGCTTAAGCTTTGAAATAGATTTCGATGCATTTTCTAATTAATAAATAAGGCTCCTCGTGTCTGTATCGTGTCACTGATAGGGTACTTTAATCCAGTGTAATCCTTATATGCAAGTAAACTTAAGTTATCTTTGGATACCTCAATATAAATCTGCTCTATATTGATTCTTACCATAGTGATATTTTGATTAAAGCATAGAATTCTATCGATAAGATGACAAGAAAAACCCAATCCCTTGTAGTCAGATTGATGAGATGACTTTCCAATGAAGTTTGTAAATTACCACGACTTGTATATCCTATAATTATTATTTGATAAATCAAGTAAACCAATATGGTTTAATTTATTTACAATAAAAACATGCGTGAGATTTTCATATAGTTGACCAAGAATTTAAAAAATCTTGATTTCCGGTGTTGACGTATTCATATGTGAAGGAAATATCAAGGTCAAAGATCAAACTTAAAGTTTCAAGTCATTATATCTGATTGTAGAGTTATTTCCATCTAGCAGAAATAAAGATCGTCTACTAACGTATCTAATTTGGCATGCCATATTATTATCGTAACATCTTCATGTTGACCACGGATATGAATTATATCTCTAAAATTATCATAGATTCAAATTTATTTAATATTTTGTTTTCATTAAAAAGCAAAATGATCACATCATTGCTTTTTTTGTCAAGTCGATGATATTAAACATTGTAATTTTTATTCAGATTCTTTTTTTTTCATGCAAAAATAAACAATAAATTAAAATCAAAGAAAATGTCAACCGAGCACTTTCGTTCAAAGTATTTAAATATATAACTATTGTAATTGATTCTATTAGTTTTCAATGTTTCAACTAGAATATTTGTTCAGATAACAAATACTAAATATCATCATAGACATACTTTGAGAAATATCATCTATAACGATTGCTTAAGTCTAAAGATAATAATTTACTTCTACCCCTCTTCTCAAAACTAGTGGCAGACACCTGCACAACATCTCTCCCTTTCTTAGTATCATCGTTGGTCGCATATCAATGACGTCGTATTCAACTATATGAACTACATGCTTATTGCATTTACTGTATGTTCCGTGAACAGATAATGGAAAATATATCTTAAAATAGATAGAATAAAGCAATTCCTCTGTAAATAGCAACAACGCCTATATAGATAGTTCAGTATTTTAACCTTGTAGAGATTTCATCAATAGTTTTGTTTTTTGAGAAGCAATTAAATTTATCTGAAAATGCATAGTTATGTGTTATAATATCATAGATAATTATTCAAATTTATTGACGTAAAATCACAAGCATCGTTAAATAAAATACTATATTTTTATAGTAAAAGTCTCGAAACATTTTTCATTAACAAGAATTAAATGACACTTTTCTTTCAATTTTCTTTCGTTCGTTGAATATCATCGATAAGCAAAACTAATCGTCTTCGTCGACGCGTAAATCTGAAGAAAAGTTTTCGATATGCTTCACGAAACCTTGGTTGAATAAATGGATAAAGAATGGGATTAACGGTTGAATTAAGCCACAGAAGCCAAAAAGCAGCTGAATATACTTGTCCATTAGTGTCAGTTAACTTTTCTATTGAAAATATTCGTCCAACAACGACAACCACAACATAGGGTAATAAAAAAAACATAAATACAAGTACTAAAGTAAAAAGTGATGTAGCTGCTCGTTTATCTCGTCTTAAACGTCGAACAATACGTTGTTCACCTGTACCCGTCGTTAAACGTAGTTCTAAATCTGACGGAGGCGTAATAACAGAATTATTTCGCCAAATAAATATCGAATGTTTTTTCGAACTTTTTCTTGTGGAAGATCTACGTAATGTCTGAGTTGATTTCGAAGAACAATGTTCGATTGACAATGGTTGTAATTGGTTTGAAGGTGGTATAAATACATGTTTAAAACGTGAATAGATATTTGTTGATTGTTTTGAATCTAACTCAACTAAAGATGACATTGGCATAGATGGAAGTTCAGTGATACCATCATCAATTGGAACCGCAATCATATCTTTATGATCAAATGATAAATTGTCCAAATGAATATCATTATTACTATGCTATAAGGTAAGATAAAAAGAGACCATTGAAAAATGAACATTGTTAGCTAGAAATAATAATTCGATAAGATTATGATTCTGTTTTTTCTTCCAAATGACGAATCCAAAACGAATCAATCGAACTATTGATGTCAGGTAAAAAGGCAAAAGTTTAGTTGATTCTATTGAATATTTATATTTTTACTAGAATAAGAGATATAGACAGAATTAAAAACTCTCTGTTCGCTATAAATAATAGGTTTAAATTACAGCATCCTCTACAGAAAAACAATATGCAGAATATAACTACGAGCTCATTTTCATTAATTAATTTTTTTTTCAAATTAGAATATTTATATCAAAATTTCCGTATTTTGCTTAGGAATTTGACTTGAAGTACTATTGTAAACCAGAGTTCAACATTCATTTTGAATTGAATAATGTTTAGGAAGTCATCGTGAACTTTTTTGAAAACTTCTTAATTAAAACCTGTAAAAGCTAACAAGACTGAATAGGAAATCAATTCCAAAGTTTTGTAAACTTGTGCATAATAGAAGTTCCAAAATTTTCCTATTGTAACGAAGAAATCGATTCAATTTTAATATAGTTGAATTCAATAACACAAGAATTTACTCTAGGTATTGCGTGAGAACTACTTCAATAATTATTTTTTGAATCTGTTCAGATGAAAATTTACCTCTGACTCCGTTTTATTCAACAAACAACAGTTGGCTTCATTAACAGCTGCAATTATGTGTGCGTCACTGTCAATCTGTTGTGTATGCGGTTGCTGCTCTTCTTCTTGTTCTTCAATTTTTTGATGATATTCTTCTCTAAATATACTTGGTCGTTGTTGTTTTTGTTGTTTGTGTTGTGGAACTCGAAAACTTGCAAAAGCAGGAAAACGATGTGATCGCTTATAGAGATTGACAACAATAAGAACGTTAAGTACGATAATAACCACTAATGGCCAAGCAAAGAAATTGACTTGAGCGATTATTAAATATAACGTATGTGAATGATAGGCTCCAATACATTCAAAATCGTTTTTCATTGTTTTATTATCAAATGGATTGAACAATTGAGTATCTTGTGGTGATTCAAGCAACCATATTCCAGGTGCAAAATTCAAAAATGGAATAAGCCAAATCAGTAAAGAAAATATTCTTATACGTGTTTTCGTAGTATGACGCCGATAATGTACACTATGATTGATACTCCAGTAACGTTCTATTGTTATAGCAACAATCGATAGAACACTTGCCATCGTTACAATATCATCAATAGTAATCCATATCTTACAAAACAGTTTCCCAAATGGCCAAAAATTTTTCATTTGAGCATATCTTTATCAAGAAAAGAAAACGCAAAATTCAGAATAAAAGTATTATTTCATATTTTTGTATTAAAGAAAAGACCTACGAGTAGAATGGCATACAAATAAGACCAACTAGAAAATCAGCAATAGCCATAGATAAAAGAAAATTATTCGATGGTGTTAATAGATGTGAATCATTAAAAAAAGCAAATAAAACTACAAGATTACCACCAATAGTTAATAGTATAGTTAAAATAATACCAAAACACACCAATACAAATTCAATTGTATTCCACGAAAATGACATAATCGATGTAATTTGTCTTCAAGAGATGTTTCCACCTGTTATCAAGATATTTGAACTAAAATACTTTTCATAGTTCTATTCATATCTGAAACGAGTAGTAGATGAGTGTATAAAATATAAATGAACCAATGTCGGCAACATACATTCAGGTTAACGTTTATTAAATTTGAAGTAACATGAGACAGAGGAAATGGGAGAGCAACAAAAATAGAAGATACCTATTCATTTTCATCGTATTTCAAAATAATTGTAGATAATAGGGTACATAATTCGAATATATGATAAAGCGAATTTCGATTTTCAGTCAAACGAGGAAGATGCATGATTGAATCGAAAATATTAAAAAAAAGAATACAACAATTTCTAGTTATTTTTTTTTTATTTTGATTGATTTCTTCGTTTTTTCTCTCGTCTTTCTTTTATCTCTATCATCTCATTATTTATTCACCCATTACAATAGTTGCGGGAGAGAGATGGAGAGACACACATATACATAGAATAGTGATGGTGACAAAATCGACTACAAATGAAACTGTTATAAGATCTGCTCTGCTTTTTGTTTCTGTAAATAAATGTATCACCCGCTAGCCATGCTGTTATACTATTGACAAAGAAGCCATGGGTTCGAATTAGCGTTTTCACTTTTAACCATCAAAACGAGAATGCTTTCTCGTTATTAAATAACTATGAAAAGAAATTATATATAATATAGTTCTAAATGTAATAATTTGGCATGAAGAATTCGAAAAATAAAAAAAAGGAATTGAGAGATCGAAAACGATAATATTCTTACTTCGAAGTAGGTCTCCTTAACATATGAGAAAAAAGAAACTAAGACGTAGATCATAACAGTAATCAAATGCCACAAGTAGGCACCGTTGTCATTTTTGTAATTATAAGGAGCTCTTGTCTTTTGTTTCCTGTAAAAATATTAATGACCCGTGGAATTTTATTTTTGATGTCGTTGTATGACGTTGTTGATGACAGATCATTTGGACACGATAGCCTGTCTATTTTGGTTAATGGTAATCTGATGACATGGATGATGCTGTTTTTCAGAGCTGTTCTTCTTATTTCTCTTATTTTTAGTCTTCTGTTCTTTCTGATTCAGTAAATANTTGTCGATGCCAAAGAAATTGCAATACCGACTTTCATTACACTATCAAGTTAAGTTTTTTTCTCTGTTCTTATCATGCGTTTCATTTTATCGGTAAAGCATCTTTTCTCTTCTCTCCGATATAGAATGATACCGTGAGAATGACAAGTTTTTTCCAAAAAAAAACCTTTAAATTTATAATATCTAGTAAAAGTAAAGACTTGAGAAAATCACTGACAATCTAATTTGTCCGTATATGTGTCTAATCATGTGTTAAAAATGTTCAATTGATTATTTAAAGTATACTTTCTTTAATTACATAGAAACACAAGAACGAAATTACAGACCTAATCCTATACTCTTATCATTCGATCATTAACTATGGCAAATAAGATACGATGAGGAGATAGCTCATGTATTACATTTGAGATCTGTAGGGCGATATTAACATATCAAAAATAAATCCCATAGCAGAGATCAAATAGAAATGAAAAAAAAGATCTTATGTTGAGATAAAATGACGAGATATGTTTTCATATTGCATAAATTCGTCTGCTGTTATTGCTGCTGTTGTTGTTTATTCATATTCATTAAGCTGTATGAGATTGTATCGATATGTTCGCATATGAAACAATGAAAAATCTTATTCGCACTTTCAAGTTTTATGAATTAAAAATAAAAATAAAAAAAGTGATGATAAGAGGCATACGTAAATGTGCCTGACTATGGCATAAATCTTTCATTGAAACTAAATATAGAACGATAACAATGCTAAAGAGTTGACAGTATAATTATATATGATGAATGATAAACAGCAAACGTCTTCCTTGTTAAATTGAACTAAAAGATATCTTTTAAACTACTAAAAATAGTTTGATATAAAAATGGCACAACAACAACATGAGTGATAATCGATAATCTAATTATTATAAACAAAAACAAATCTGACAAGTTAGATGGATTTTTTCCTCATAAATCATATTCATTCAAATAAATCTTCATTATGATATTGAATTATAAGGGAACATAGGCATAAGATTTATTTCTATTAAATAAATTTCTAGCATGAATGACATTGAATTTGAAAAGCTCATTTATATAAATTAATGATAAATTGAATACATTTTATCCCATCAATAGATTATATCGATAACCATCGTATTTTTCTTTTCATTGCAAAACATTTTCAAGAATAGAATATTTTACAAAGACAAACTTAGTTTTTTTCCGGTACGTCTCGATCCAAAGGATCGTGATCATATACTCTTTCTCAAGATTTATCGATGGTTCTTGTGATAATGGTTCTATTATTATTACGAGTAAATATTTCAATAAGTATATGAGTATTTCATCATTGATCATTGCCGACAGATACTAACGGGTGGGCCATAAAGAATTACACTATTTTGTTTTCGCAATAACTCAGTCAGTGTTGATGCGATTGGCCAAAGCTTTTTTCCAAAAGATTCTCCATGGAATTCTCTACAAAATCATATGTAAAGATTTTTGTAAACTACGAAACAGCTAAGTTCTAAAACGAAGAGAACACGTTTCGAAAATGTTCAACTTTCAAGCTCAAGATGCATTAATATTTGGAGTACGTTTAGACAATTTAATCGCAGGCTTAAATTGCGCGAGAAACGTTTTCTGGCATTTTCAAATACGCTTTTTCCGATATCCTTGAAAA
>OENM01000103.1:98712-131337 GCA_900239745.1 Rotaria magnacalcarata | reverse complement strand
TATATGGTTTAGTTTTGTGAGCTAATGAATGAAGAATTTCCACTTTTTTGTTTTGTTTTAGTCAGTATTAATATGTAAAAATAAAGACGGTAGATTACGGCTGTTATATATTTTTATTTTATTTTATGCTATTGAAAATAATCAAGTCAAGCAATGAACCGTTCATTAATAACGCACAAGAACACGTCGAAGAAGAAAATAAAAGCTGTTGCTGTTTCACACACCTTGAAACACACAGATACGTATTGCGATTGTTTGGTTGATTTTTATACATTTTTTTTCAAAAGCGTTTCAAGTTGAATTTGTTTTCAGTAACATATCAGAAAGAACAACATCTTATCATCTTCTACAGAAAAATACTCTCTATCACGCATTCCATATTAAATCAAAGTCCCCTGGTGTAAAGCAGATAGACTCTCTAACGAAATTTGTTAAAATCTGGACGTGTAAGAATTTCAATAGAGCTCATGTCATCTAGAATTTTGGGTTCATACACAACTAGGTTCGAACTCAGTTTCATTTCGAACATGCGAGAAGCGAGAGAGATCATAAACACAAATGGTGGACACATAATATGTGTAGCGAAATTAGACAATTAAATTACGACTTTAGTGAGGAAAGAAACTTTTCCCATCTGATTTTATATTTTGACTTCTCAAAAAAAAAAGAAGCAACAACGATATTTATGTACACCCATTTCTTGTCGAAATAATGTTAATAGGTGTTCATCGTTAAAATGTTTTTTGAAATAAAACTAATTAGCAGGTTTTAAAATAAATGACATTGCGTTATATTAACATTAATAACAATGTCGTGAATACTTTCGTCTTGATCAAAAGTTTGCCAATTAATAGAACAAATGTGAATAGCTATTGGATCAGGTGATTTGGACGATATTGATAAATTGATTGTTTGTCTAAATGAACATGCTTCTTTTCGAAAGAAAAAATAACGTTTATTATTTTACAGATGGATTTCTTTAAATCAAAGGTAAATCTCACTTGTATAGAATGATGGTTTTACATGGCAGATAGCAGATTTTTTATTGCTGTCATCATAATGACATGTACAATCAACATGGGAAAATAAAGTCAAACCAATAGCTAAACATTTTTCTTCTGTATGACCATTTCGAAATTTTAATACTGAACAGCTTTTTATTGAAGATAAGCTACTATTGTAATCACGTCGATGTTGACATTCTGAACCATAATATTGTGATAAGCATAAACATTCTTGTATATTATTTGTCACAACACATGTACCACTATTCAAACAAGTCTTTTTGCAATGGTATCTATTTTTGACACGACGATATTGACAACGTGGACCATCAAAAGTGGGTAAACACTGACATGCAAAACCATTCCTTAATTCTATACAAGTACCATCATTTAAACAGGACTCTGTGTCACAATCGATTATATCTAGATTGCAAGCATCACCTTTGATTCCTGGATCACAAATACAGGTATGATTAATGCATCGACCATGTACGCATGTGTCATTGTCACATATACCTATTCAAATAAATATCCAGGTTATTTTATTATCAACTTACTCAAAGATATTCTACCGTGAACACTTGTAATAATACAAACCCAAAATATGAAGATAATCATTATAGAACAAAAATACACTCCAGGATAAATTTATTGATATCAATATGTGCAATAGTCCAAGAACAAGAAAAATAAAATAAAACATTCCAGTACGATACGTGCGGCAAAGATTCGTTGATACTTTCACGCTGAAGAATTTTTCGACGCGTCATCGAAAAACATAGAAATATACTTATATGCATACCAGTATAGAATAAGACACGAAATTATGCTCAAATAGTGCTAACTGGCATCCAATAGTTGATATTTTCATAGACGTTTCGTTTAATGCTTCATGATGAAATTGGTAATTGAGGCAAGAGTAATTACATAATTTTAAGTTTATAGATATTTGTCGTTGTTTTTTGTTTTTAAGAGAAATCGTATATATTTTCAAGCTATTGATAAATGCTACTATGGAAATAATTGATGGAATTCTTGATTAACTGGCTACACTTTACTTTTGTTAAATAAAAATCAAATATGCAATCAATGAATCGAAGAAAATCGATAAAAAAAAGCTATCGAGATATTTATGCAATGTTTTCTTGGTAGAGTCTATTATTTACTGTGAAAGATATAAGATATGCATTCAAATATATACATATTAAAGTCAAAGTCAAAGCCGAAAACAAAATATTCATCTTCTTAAATCACCACTTTAATTAAAAGTTATTTGTTATCAGATTATTACAATATAGGTTGACACGAATGACGATATGATCTTTTTTTTCTCAGAAGTCTAACAATCCATTGTTTGAAAATATTTATTCGGAATAAAAATCATACTAAAATTGTAAATAGCGTCATAATGTGACTGATGATGATGATAGTATCATTAAGATATCAAACACTCACACACTTTTTCAATAAATAAATATTCATACTGAAGATCTGATTTCTACGGTAGTGCTCCATTTCATTATTGCTCTTATTAAACCCATTATCAAACATTCCTACATACAAATATAATATTGGAACAAAAGAAAGTGTACACCAGTTAACGATGTTTTATCATAATGATCAACTGCTGCATGTCTATAATAACCAAATTTTGAACATCCTAATCCATCTGGATATTCTTTTTTTTGAAAGTTTCCATACGTGGTTTGAGCAGATTGACAATGTTTAGGTGTTGTACTACAACTATTTATGAAGAACAAATAATTTTCTTTTAAAATATTATTTTGAATAACCACCCTTATTGTAAGCAGCATTATCTAGATGAACAACCGAATTGGGAACACGAACTACAACATTGCTGATATAAAATCTATGTTTCATAAAAACAATGACAATTTAATAACTACTAAAATGTGACGTATAATATTACGAGTCATTTATTCTACATCTGAAACAAAAGTAACAAGAAATATGAAATCGATCATCATATCTTTTTCTTTCCTGCAGGTAAATTGATCTGTCCAAAATCTATATCTTTTAGGAATAAGCCTCCGTTTGTTTTTGTTTATCAATTTTTTCTGTACATAAAAAAGTTATTTGCGATTAACTACCAATTAATTCTATTGTACTTCTACAAAATACACATATACTTATCTTCGCTGTACCATGTGCATCTGCCGTATCAACTAACCTATAACAGGAAGAAAACTCATCATAGTGATTCTCAGGGAAATTTTTCGGGGAACTCCACTACATTATCTGGTAATTCATAAGGATCCGATAAGCATTGAAAGAGATCTATTCCTATTTTTTTTCCACAATTTTTCGTTAAATTTGTATCCGCCGATATCAATTATCTTTAAAATAGCTGTTTTTGGTGAGAAGAATTTGCCCCCTACGACATTCAACAGACCTCGATTCAACAGACGAGCCCCACCAACCAAATTGTCACTCATGTCAAAACGATGATCTATCATTCGAATAGAATTTATGGTAGAAAAAAATGTAATTATTTCATTAGAATCTTCCTTTTTCTTATATACTTGCATAGGTACTCAAGAAAATATTCAAAGTTATTTTTGAGAAAGTTCCAAAACCAGCAGAAAGTATACAGAACAACAAATCGTTCGGCAAATTTTGTGCGAAAACATCAATTACCCCTATGAAACTGAAATTTTTCGTGCAAAATATGCAAAACCTCTCATTGTTCAGTCTAAGAAGAACGAAACCTCCAGTTAGAAATCGGAATCATCAGTCACTTGCTCGATATGCTATGAAACTTTGTTTAATTTTGAGAAATAATAGATGGATTAGCATTTCAAGTGCGAAACCACAGATCAGTTTACGGAGCTCACAGAAAGTTTGGTTGAGAAATTTCGAAACCCTGTCTTTTTTTGCTGAGCTTAGAAAACCTTTTTATAACTACTAAGAAACGATTTTCACTTTACTGAACCACTGAAGTTCAGTATTAAATCTATTTCTTTTAGAGTGTACGTTAGCTGTTCCATAATCTGAATTCCCATAGGATTATATCGACTAGTTGGGTTCAAAATTGAATTCATTCCGTTGGATACAAAAAGAAGTAGAGTAAACTAATTACGCATTAAATTAACTTCATAGTTTGTATAAACACACAGAAAACTACATTGATCTCGTCTATAATCACATACAACGACTTTATTAGTTATGAATGATACTCTAAACAGGAATTATAGTTTTCTTATGTTTATAGATTTTTGGAAGAGAAGTCCAAGAATTCGATGCTTTTAAGTGAAATCCTTCCGCAATTGATTGCCAGAATCGATAAAATATATCATAAAATTTTACTTTCAACAATATAAAAGAATTTATCTGTTAATTCTAATGCAATTTTTCAATTCAAATTTTTGAAAAACATTTGCGATCAATCAACACCAATTATCATTCTGCAAGAAAGTTAACATTATATTTTATGTTATCACTATTTCATTTCATAGCTATATTGTTTTCAGAAAAACATATAGAAAGAAGAAAAATAGAACAATGAATAAAATAAAAGAAGCATTATCGGTACACATAAACAATAACGCAATGGACGACACCATCATAGATTATATACGCAATATGCAGAAGTCTTGAAAAACGCCGTAGTCAACAGTTTGAATTAATAAATTGAGTAGTTATCATTAACAACACGACAATTTGTAAATACAATTGTATTTGAATAGACAATAATCCAATACGCCTAATATTAGCAATAAATAACCTACAGCTGTATTCGTGACTTTATATTATATTCTCCCAAATAAAAAGAATTTTTCATGGAATAAGTCATCATTGTTCACGATCTCAATCGATTATCGCGCTAAATATTTTTGTTTTCTTTTTCAAGGCTCAGTAGTGATCACAGTTTGTCTTCAGTCATGTTCAGGCCAATAGGGAATCTAATAGTATACATCATTGCCTTGTCTCAGACTCGAACAACAGACGTTTATACCAACTTGTCTTATTCCGCTCAACCATATTCTTTCATTCTGTTAACATGCCCCAATCAACTGACCAGTAGATTAGGCCGTCCAGCCCCCAAAAAATGTTTCTCTATTCTGTATGTCATCGCCATCGCCGTACGTGAATCTTTAATTTCCGATAAATATTCTAATGCTTTGTTTTAAAATGAAAAAAAGAATTAATCGATAAAGATATCTTTTGAAAATTTGATTACTAAGAATTTATTTTTTATTATCCCAGTTATAATTAATATTTTTGATTTCGCCAAAATATTTAAGACACTGATAACAATTAAGCTTTTCTGTAGCGAAATCAAGTTTTGTACTATTTTTACAACGTCTCAAACGTCGAACACAATCAAATACTTCTCTTGTTGTCGTCCATAGAGCAGCACGTTGAATTATTTAATGTTGATATGGACGACGTGCAGGGGCGGCGGAGCGTCATTAAGCTAGGTGAGGCTCATAATTTTGTTTTTCTATCGTGGAATTTTATGTACGCATCAATCAGAAAATAAGTCTTCTTTTTATCGAACTTCAGAAAAAATAAAAATGGTCAGTATAAAAAAAGATTTGAAAATACCAAAAAAGACTTTTCTTTTCTGCTTCTTTGATGCAAAAATAAAAAATAGCAATATTCAGTGCAAAAACAAGTGAGGTTGAGTCTCACCTGTCTCAGTGGCTCCGCCGCCACTGACGACGTGTATTACGATATAAAACTTCTCCTGATGACAATGATGTAGATTCATCACCGATTATCCGCGAAAGAAGTTCATCAATATCAGCTAATTGTTGATGAGTAGGAGATAGATATCGATTATGAGATCCATAGACGTTATTATTATCATCGCCGTCGTCGTCAACACGATTAAATAATGAAACTGCTTGAGAAATGACACCAGCTATCTGTAACGGATTTCAGTTACTTGTGGTTTATTCTTTCATATACTTATGGAAGGATTACAACGAAAAAGGGGAGAAGAGGAGAGATGAGTCAAGAATGACTGGTGAACAACAATTGAACAAGGGTATTTATATGTGTGCACGAAAGAGAGAAATAGAGAACAACGAAAGGAAGAGAATAATGATAAAGAGAGGCACTACCCCCAGTGATGACTGCATGACAGATGAATCCATTACACTATCAAAAAAACTAGAATTTATTTAAAAAAAGACGTAGATTTTGCTCGTTGTATCTACTCATATAGTCTACTCAATAATGAGAATCTCATCGACATGCCTTACATAATAGACGTGCGTACGCTGGCCGAATGTTTAGAGAGATACATGCATATAAGGATTGAGACACAAATAGACAGTTGTTTGTAAATGCTTATATTGAAACATCAATGGCATAAACATATCTCTATCTGTCTCCATATTCTTTTGTTTTATCTTTTCTTTATTCTCCATTAACATGAGGTATCGTCACTTAGAATATGATGATACATGAGTTCAAGTACCATGAATCGTTATTATGCTGGCTTTTGACTGATTGAGTGACGAAATTACATGAAAGCAATCAACACTTGTATTATAACTAATGATCGTATCAAAGAAATACGACATAAAAAGTCCTCCAATTAAAAAGGCTGTTTCATCAAAAAACCTTAGTCAGCTATTGATAGAATCATTTTTTGCTTCAATAATTTTCATAGTTAATAGGTTGAACGAGTTATAATCGAAAAAAAAGCGTTTGAATTTTCTCAAACAACATTATATTATTGATAGTACGAAAAGAATGTACTGAAGGTTTCAAGTGAGTCGTAGCATACAATGAATTCTATATCTTATTCTCGACCAAGGAGAAGCTAAAATCTTCCCAAATTGTTTTTAATGTGTTTGGTTATTCTGACTGCAGAAACGATCTAAAAGATTCTGACGCTAATATTCGTTGCTTGTATTCTAATATCTTCTTCTTGTTGTTTGTGCATATATTCATATTTATCATTGTTTCTGTTTTCTATACTCCTACTTGCATTCTCTTTCGTTTTTCGTTTGTTAATATTAATCATTTTCTGATTATGGACAATTCATATTTCATTATTCTCTACTTCATATCTTGGCTTTTATCATTTATTCTCATCTGATTAAAAACGTTTTTCATGATTCAAATTTTTACTTCACTATTTCACTTTTGGTTACTAGCTAATTACTTGTTCATCTATTTACATTGCTCTTATTTTTTCCCAATGTTCTTTTGTTAATTATCTCACCGTCTGAAGCATCACTTAATGAGCTGCACCAATGAATCTTTACTCATTCTCAAATATATGTTATGTTCGTTTTATCACTTGTCATATCACAGTCGCATACTATTGCAGCATCTCATTTGAATGGAAGTCATTATTAAAATTTATCAGCACATGGCATTTGTTTAACATATCCATTGTATATAAACTTATACATCAGTTTTCTTTTAAATCGAACTAATCAAAATTTTTGTTCTAGTTAGGTTTTGTCATGATTTCTGACTAGATGTGAATGACTGATATGAATTAGTAGTCTTCATCAATTTTCTTATTTGTTTTTGCACTAATGAATTTATGATAGAAAATATAGATTCCTTTTTTTACGAAATTTACACTCCAACGGAGAAATCATATGACTGTTTAGACGAATTTCAGTTCCTTCGATAATTGAAAAATTCGAGAATGATAATAAATATGGAAAAGAAAATTACATTTCGTTCCTTGAGCAGTTGAATATAAAGTGATTAACATTCAATTCTTCTTCATCTCAGTTATAAAGACTTATTACAAACAAAAACCCAGCTAAATTATCATCATATCAAAACAACAAGCTCAACGTTTAGCGATCAATCAATTCTGTCTGACATACAGTTCCTATTCTCATTTGTTGTATATTGAACTTTTTAAAAAACGTGAAAAAATATGAAAAAATAAACATGCAGCATGCAATGATTTCAATGTATAATGAACGTAGTCCATCATTAACTGTCTAACTTGAAGTGTTAGTTCAATGCTGTTAAAGACGAAGTAATTCATTAAAAAGTAGCTGATTGGTAACGAAATCACTACAGAATATGAATGAGAATACACAAAATCCATAAAGTAAGATAGGTGCAGAAATTGATGTACTTGTATATCCACCGAAAAAGGAGAACATATGCGTTCATGCATGACAGCGGAATGAAATAATAGATGATGAAATGCATACATGTATGATGAAATCATGACGATGCATTAAGGATGACCCTGTCTAAAAATAGTGTCATTATTAGTATGTTTCTTCTCTATATTGGATGGTTTATATGCATATTGTCTTCGCCGTTTTCTATCAACGATTAGCTTGTAAGTATGTATCATTAATACATCTCCACATAGAACAGTAGATAATATTTACGAGACTCAAAAGAAAAATGTTACTTTAATATCAAACGGTAATCTACATGTTGTGTTCATATGTGTAATAACAAACGAAATATAGGATGTGTGCATTTTCAAATTATTAGTTTATTTGTTTATATAATTTGTTTAATTATATATAAATTTAGCTATGCTGCTACACGAATAAATTAATGATGCCAATGATGTGCTTAATATTTTGAGATATTGATATACATTTCAATGATTATGTCCCAAAAGATACTACAAAACAATACTTGACTAATAGAGAACATGCAATAAGTTTTCCTTAATTCTCTATTCCTTTCCAAATTGAAGAGCTCGATGTTTTATTTATTTGTTTCAGTATACGTATATTCAAGTGTACTTCGATACTCATATTCGGTAAGATTTTATCCCTTTTACTTACGTTTTCATTATATATGTGTTGACCGACAATGAAAAAGATGGCCTGTTTCATTTCATTACCAATACAATGCGTATGTTATTTTGATCAACAATAACAAACTAAAGAAGTAGCTTTATGGTTGCCTTCGGCAAAGGTGTGCACGACACTACGCCATCAATCAAACAGTGTCTATTTTATATATAAAATCTGGTTTATATAAAAGAGAGAGAAGTGAATTTGTGACAGATTGAATTGATGACCGAGTGAACATGTAGATATTTTCGTTGATGCGGTCAACGCGTCTAGTTTGATAGTGAGCGAGTGCTCTCACATCATTGAACCGGAGAAAAATGGAGTAACGGTGTACTCTGATTATGCGGGACGACATGGACTCGATAGATGCTTGTTGGCTTTCGTTGATTTCTTTTCTTTTCTTTTCAATTCAATCGCTTCTTTTTTTCTAACATGGACTACGAAGAAATACGCGTGAGTATTATTTTCTTTTAATGATAGATGCAGAATAACAAGAGATAAGATAATTGAAAAATATCCGATTCATTAGCTAATAATACTTAGACTTATGGATACAATTCATATTTCTGCTCATTGACCGCTGACTAGTTCACGAGACTAGATGGTTTTATTGTAAGTTTTAATTTATTAATAGAGAATAAAAAAGCACACATTTCATATTTCCTTGAAATAAAGAGGCACACAAAAAGTTTCTCATGCCATTAATTTGTATGTTCTTTTATATTTGTAAAGTTAATAGACGAGAAGTATAACTTTTCAGGTTTTAAATCATTGGTTGATATGTTATGTTATGCACTGTCTTCTGATGTGCATCGACATTTGTCTCATCTTGATAGTAAAAAGGAATCATTTCAATCATCTATCTTTTATCAAACATACGATATCTCGTCGTTATGTTATTAGTATTGTAGCCTTGTTATTATGCTCAGTCATGTGATTTGTGTCATTCAATGATCATTTCATCGTGATCAGAGTTGACATCTGAACAGAAGTGAAGTACTCTCTCTCCCTCTCGCTGTTTTTGTATACGTGCATATGCACTTATTTATTTTCATATTCTATTGTTCTTGTAATAATGTATGATTCTGATTGTTTGTTTTAATTTTATCTATCATTATGGATAAATATAATATTACATTTTATATTGTACACTGTTTTATATCCTATATAGTGATTTTATTGATTCTGATATAGTAAAGCTGCGTCAATATCAGAAGCAAACAGTAAGAAAAACAAACCAATCATTTGCAAATGGTGAACAGTGAAAATTAGTTAACGATATACTGAGTTTGATTTTCGTGAAAAAATAAGAATGTTCTATTGTCGAAACATATTTATATAACATCTTCTCAATAATTGCTCTTTTCATACGATACTATCATAATATTCATCTACTTGTTTTTGAGTTGAATACTTCATGAGTTAATCTTCTAATATTTAGAAACAAACACAGAAAAATAATAGCTATTTAATGCGTATATTATAAGTTACTATATCAGTAAAATCTTCATGGTAAGTTTTGATATAACTGCTCTTTTATTTCAATAGAATGACAATCTATATAAACGTCTTCTCAAATTCAGTTTTTTGTTTAAACATTATGACATCATATTAAAAGATAGGAATTCAATTAGATAACAGATTGCATTCGAATCTTCCTATGGGAACTTCATAGTCAAGGACAAATATATTATTTTTGTCCTATGACATGTCTATTTCTTATTAGATACAAAATATTCCATTATATATATATATATAATTATATATATAATGAGATTAAAAGTTTTAGATCAATTGGCACTCTTTATTTCTTTATTAAGCAATAGCATAGAGTGTAAATCATTATATGTAAATAAGTACATTTATTTGCCTACAAATAGATCATACATTGAAGTTGTGGAAGTATTTTATGGGTTGAAACGTATATTTTTCAGATATAACTTTGATTGTCAATTCATCCAATACAGTTATAAGTTTCATCATCGCAGTAATTTAAGTTCTATATACAAAATAGTGAAATTCCCATATGTATTTTGTCTTGATACTTCATTAAAACTACGAACAAATGGCAAACGAAGTTAAATCAAAATTTGAAAAAGAAGAAATAGAAATCGAGAAATCATCTAAATTGGAAGATGATGAAGAATATGATTATATAACAGTACCACCAGATGGAGGTTACGGTTGGATTGTTCTTCTGGCATGTTTTGTAAGTTATTGTCTTTAGTTATGAATTAGGTTTCTAAATTTTCTTGATTAAGCTAATAAATTTAATTATTGATGGTTTTGTTTATTCATTTGGTGCTGTATCAAACGATATTAAAAGTTTTTATAAAACTACAGAATGGGCTACATCACTCGTTGTTTCACTAGCCTGTGGCTTTTATTTACTTAGTGGTAATTAAACTGTTCAATTTCGTTTGTTTTTATGTTCTTATATTTTAAATTATAATTCGAATTCCTTTCTTATTTTGAATATAGCTCCCGTAGCTTCTGCTCTGTGTAATAAATGGGGCTGCCGTCGAATTGGTATTATTGGAAGTTGTATTGCTGCAGGTGCTGTCGCAGTGTCTGTTCGTTCACCAAATATTGTATGTATGTGGCTTTCATTCGGTTTTATTGGCGGTATTGGTATGGGCCTTGTTTACTTACCAAGTATTGTTATGGTTGGATACTATTTTGAAGAAAAGCGTGCTATTGCTACAGGTAACAAAAAATATTTATCGTGATTGTTTGTATAATCAATGTATTATTATTGTTGTAGGTATCGTTACTGCTGGTACCGGTATTGGTTGCATTGCACTCCCGCCACTCGCAACTTTTATATTTGATACATTTGGTTGGAAAATAGGCTTGTTCATAATGTCACTTATATTACTGTGCTGTGCTTTCTGCTGTATATTTATGCGTCCTTTACAGCCGATCCGAAAACGGCGTATTATAGCTTCGGCTGATATGTAAGTGTAATTATTTCTGAAATGCGAATTTATAAGATTTATTGTACTGTTTTAAATGCTTAGTTATATAGCAGCTATTTATTGGGGATCATGT
This sequence comes from Rotaria magnacalcarata, assembly GCA_900239745.1. Lineage (NCBI taxonomy): Eukaryota > Metazoa > Rotifera > Eurotatoria > Philodinida > Philodinidae > Rotaria > Rotaria magnacalcarata. Next base: position 119,507 of record OENM01000103.1, on the reverse strand, counting down.
CAAAATACTTCTTCTTTTTTTCTTCATTGAAATTTTTATTAGCTGCTTTTCATATACTTGCATATAAATAGATATCGTTTATCTATAGGAAATATTTCTTGTCTGATATGGAATTTGCAATATGATGAATATAGCACAAGTAAATCTCTCTACAAATTTTGCAACTATGAGATTCTATTTTTTCTGCATATCTACAGTACCGAACGAAATAATTTGTTTTTTTGATATATTCGAAAAATAATTTTTGTTCTAGTGAATTGTAAAAAATGCTTCTTATAGTAATTTTTGTTCTTATTTCTTTATATAGAATCGATGAAAAAACGATGAAAGTCATGGTTAGTTTTCTATCTTTTGTTTTAAAGCTTGTATTAATCTATTATTAACATAGACACCAGCACTTTCACTCAGAGAAACAAGAATACCAGAAATTAGTATTACACCAGCATCGATCTACCCTGAAGATGCAAATGTACTTGAAGTAGTATTTGAAGACAAAATTGAAAAACGATCTCGAACTCAATCGGGTGTATCAGCCAGATCTGGTGTATCGGCAAGATCGGCCTTATCAGCAAAATCAGGTGTATCAGCAAAATCTCGACATAGTATTAAGGCCGAAGACGCTGTTCGTCCGTAAGAAAATTTTATTTTGAAAATATTTCATACGTGTTTTCGTATACATTTTTTCAATAGTTTATATAAAGAAGATGTACTCTATCAAGGTGATACAAGAGACTTACCAGAATTTCAAAATCAACCTGATATACCTACTTATATCCAAGAAACAACAAAAGTTCCTGAAGAAGTCGGGGATAATAAAATGAAAGCATTTTGGGATATATTTATTTCCATGACAAATTTTCATCTTTTACGTGATAAAAACATGCTGATTATTTGTTTGGTAAAATATAAAAACAAAATATTTTGTTTTCTTCGTGTATTATAATGACTTATTGTATTCTTGCTTGATTTTTTTTCAAGGCAAATGTATTCTCAATGATTGGTTATTATACGCCTTTTTTATTCATTTCTAAACTATCTGAAGAAGAACAAGGAGCTACTAAGAAGAATGCCGCATTTTTAATATCACTTATCGGTAAATAGAATGATTGGATTTTTTTTTTTTATTAAAGAATTTTTCAATTTTAGGTTTCACCAATACAGCTTTTCGATTTGGGTCCGGTTGGATAACCAAACTTCCGTATATGACGCCATTGCTAGTCCATAATATTGGTCTGACTCTTGCTGGCCTAGTTACATTATTAGTACCATTCTGTGATAATTATTCTAAGCTAGCAGTTTTTTGCCTGGTTTGGGGTGGTTTTATTGGTAAAGTTTGTTTTGTTGAAAATATATTTGAACTATTTTACACACTTTTTGTGACATTCTAGCATTTCATATATCATTAAGTCCAGTCATTGTTTGTCAATTTGTTGGTCTTGAACTTTACAGTAGTGGATTAGGTTTATCATTGATGTTTCGAGGTATAACATCATTAGCTGCGCCACCTGTAAGTTCTATTTAATAAGAATATATTTTGTGAATGCCATTATTCGAAAATTTTTATTTAGCTAATGGGTGCAATTCGTGATTTCACGAGCAGCTTTGATGGACTATTTGTAATTAGTGGTATTTGTTTGATAATAAGTGCATTAATGCATTTTTCTCTTATGTGGATTAATCGTCCAGCTAAAGTAGAAATCGATCAAACACATAAGACGAATGAATCTCATGAAAATCCAGCTGCATTAGGTGTTTAGTTTAATGTTATCTTTTGTGACATCTTTGTAACTTTTCTGAATCTGATATTTGATTCTTTTTTCATACTTCAGATTTATTTCTTACACTAACCATTCGGTTTTATACTCAATCGAACATGTAGTTTTAGTAGATTTTTCTAACATCTGTTTTTAAAATAAATAAATAAATAATTATAAAATCCTGTTTCAACTCTAAACTTCCAAATTTGTAATTGCAAGTTCGATTCAAGGAACAAATTCAATAGGAACAAAGTAAAATGAAATTTGATGAGGCAAGTGAACACTAACATAGTTATTTCAATAACATCTCGTGTTTCTTATGGAATGAAAAAAACATGCGCATTCGTCTTGGAAATTCAATTGAATTTTATTGATTAATGTTATATTAATGAAGAAAAAATGAAATCGTCTATAGCAAATCATGTTTTCTGTTAGCAAACGAAATTTTGGATCTCATATTGATTACTTTTTCCAAACAGATATTCATAATAATTTGATTTATATAATGAAAATAATGTTTCAATTTTAGAAGTTCGCTGTGTCAGTGCCATATAGCAAACAGGTTTTGCTTTCTTTTTCTCAGACAAATATACAATTAAATCATAGTTACAAGATAAAGAAGAGCATAGAATGATACCTTTCATCATATCAAGTATAGATTTAATCTTTTAATCACGATAAATATATCGACAAAAGAAGGCAATATCCTTTTTCTTGTGTCTCGATAGTATCAATTTATTTATTTATTCATTTATTCATTCATTCATTCATTCATTCATTCATTCATGAAAAGTTTTGTGCTGCATCTATGTGCACGGCACTGAATTGTCACATTGACTTGTTAGACGATTAAAAGTTTGTCCATTTGGACAAGTAGCGGCAATAGGTGCTAAAATAGGTATAGACATATTTACTATTCAAAAGAAAAATCGTTTGTTTTTAAAAACATACCACCATTCGGTTGAGCACAATAAAAATATCGACCAATAGAACATTGTGATGTATCAGGAAAAACACCTTGTCGTGGACATGTAAAATAACCTATGGAAAAACAAATCGACGCAAATCAGTAAAATAAAATTCATTAATACAAACACTGATTGCATGTTATTCCTCTATAGCCAGGCGCACATTGGCAATAAGCATGCGTACTTGATCCAATTGTTTGTTCAACACAAGTGCCAACTTGACATAATCCCGGAGAACAACGACCAAGAATACCTTAATTATTCAAAAATAAAACTGTTCACATAAGAAATACTTCTAAAATAATTGAAACCTTGGATTTCACAATAGGCACCACTAAAACCTAATTGACACCAACATACTTCTTGACCATTAACAATATTACAGACACCACCATTCACACATCTTTTAGAACACGTAGCCTGATTTGTCGTAGTACCTGCGTACAGAAACAGTTACGTATGAAAATTATCGAATATGTTCTTACGACAAGGCGCATTAACTACAGCCTGAACATTATTTGGACATGTACATAAAGCATCTCTAAAAGTAGGTGGGACATCATAACAACAGTAACCGTTAGATGGTTCATAGAGACCAGCTATAAGATTACATGGATTACTTGCACAGGTTACTAGAAAATAGAAACGTAGATAAAACTTTTGTTTTTACTATTTTTACCTCCTTGTGTTATTTCAATATATTGTAGTAATAATAGAGTGGCAAAACCAACGATGGGTGTTCGAACCATGATCAAATACAATTGAATTAAACTGCTAGTCTATGATTCCTTTTATATTCATCAATACACCATTACGGGTCAATATTTTTCTATTGTGATATTAATCTTTTGCTTTAAATTAATTTTCGAAATCGATCTTCTATTTTTTCCACGAATCAAAATAAAACGGAATGGTTAAAAAATAACAAAACAAAACTAATCCAGTTTACTCATACGACGGAGCCTATTTTATTCGTAAAAAACAAAATAGATAAATCGTATAAATATATGAATGTAATAATTTACTATATCATGACCAAATCCTTTCCTTTATGATACAAAAAGAACAACTGTCTTAAACGACTAAATTGATCCTTTTTTCAGGATCATGTATAACTCATTGTGTCATCATTTTTTAAGCAATAAACTAATTGAGTTGTTGACAATATGACTATGTATGATCGATGATTATCTGAAAACTAAATATCAATAGCACTCAGATAATTCTTTACATGTAACAGTAGTTCAATGTGCATATAAATTATATTCAATTACATCTTTTTCTCTTCATTCTTAGCAACAATGCTCATATTAAAATTTAAATAACTGATTCATTGAAACATTTCAATATAATTCGTATCAAATTCTAGAATCGTTGAATTATTAATTTATTCATAGACAGTAAATCTAAATATTATGTTCATCTATCCAAACTCATTTCCTTAGCAGAGATTATAAAATCCTATAGAATTACGTATCATATTTGAGCTGAGAATTCTCAAAACAATACAGTCAATATTGTTCTTGACTTTATAAAACTCAAAAATCGGTTACTAACTGCTCTAAATTGTTTTGTCTTTTGTTGAAAAAATCGTTTAGTTAAAATTTGTACGTGTCTGTAAGACATAGTAGAATATTCTCGTCGTAGCAAGTTCGCCACCTTAGATATTATAGAAGATCCAGAAACCAAATATTACTGTAAGAATTTTAGTTCCCTGCCAGTTGATTGTGGAACACAATACATAAGTCTGTAAAATTGTTAATTTAAATTCGCATATATGATTTACAACTGTTGGTTTTCGTTCAAAATAATCGTAAATAACTTTAGATAAGCTTTGTTTTTTCCGTCTGAAAGTAAGATAGAGAAAAGAAAGTATTCTCGTTGCTCCAAGTCGATTGCAAAATAGTTACTCTTCTCATACTTTATTTTTCGATTTTAGTCATCATTGACTGTGCAGCATTTTGTTGGATCAGGATAATTTATATAATTATTGTTTCTGTAATATTTACAACGGAAACCTTCTCTTTTTTTTGCAAAAGTCTTTGTCAAGACTAGTCATTCATTTAGAGAGAGAGCGCAAGCTTAAAACAAGTAGATTAAAAGATATCCCCAAGCCTGACCTGTCATAAATTATCTGGTTATGTATATGGTAGCTCTATTACTTTTGCCAAAACTTCTTGATGGTTTCACAAATTATCAATATTTGGAATATGAATAAGTACGTATTTTGAATCAAAATTGTTTTACTATTGCACTAAATAGTGATTCCATGGTTGGAGCACCATACTTGTGACTGTCTCATGACGTTAAACTTATCATCCATTCGATTCGCTTAAAATTAAAAGGTTGGAGTGGAAAAGGCTTCCTTCATGCCCTTACAATAGAATAAAAATCAATAAACTATTTTGCGCTAAACTGAGTTAGTTTTTTTTACAAACATCTGTTTAAAAAGTCATGCTATATAATTAATCATTTCACCATAGCTTTATCATTACAGCTTGCCGATGCACTAAAAATTTCAGATAATTTGAACCTATCTAAAGAGAAACCTAGACTTAGAGTGCCATCATTTTAACTGAGAAGTCACATACGATAGGCATGTTTTATAGGAAAGTAACATTTCTATGATAATCAGATATTTTTGTTATCTGGATCAGATAAATAAATACGATATTAACAAAATGATTTTTTACAATCAATAGTTAATAATAGATTTAAAAAAATATTCTTCTTTGTTCGAGAAATGTGATCAATTATTGAATGTTAGCTAGCCTTGTTATTGTAACAATCAGTGAATTCGGTCAGTAATCAAAAATGTTTTTTTTAACAAACATTCAATTATTTAAAAAACATTTCTAGGTTAGAATTCTGAGAAAAAAATCACACAGTGCACTTCTATAAAACACTACATGTTTCGTTAAATCATTCATTATGAAACTGGCATAGATTAAAAGAGATGATTTTTAATCATAGAAATACGAGACAATCATCAATGGTAATACAAAACAGTCCTCACGATAAAATAGCTTCATTTTTGGTGCTTCTAAATTAATTCTTTTTTACAGAACACTTGACAAAAAAAATTGAATTATTAGCCTATTGTCATTCAATTTTTTCTCGTGTTACATTGAAAAAAAATTATTAATACAGACTCAGTCATCGCTATTTTGATACTTCAATCAATGATAATATCATCAATGTCAGAATAAAGAAAGATATCAAAGAAATGGTTCTAGAACTTCTACAATGTCACAACACTGTAACTCCTAGCATTAATTCAAACTATTTGCCATATATATGTATATACCTATTGATATATTTCTTTTCTGAATATATATTTTAGAAACAACATATGTTATATTCTTAACAGAGAAAAAAGCCAATAATCGGGTCGAGATCATGATAGACACATCAAAGTAATTTTCCTCCGATGAGTTTTCTATGTATTTTCTCTCTAGCATCACGTGACAAACCGAATCAATTATCTTTTTTTATTTTCGTCATGGAATAATGGTAAGATATCTATACAAGCCTTCATATTTATCATAGAATATTATTTTAGAAGGTAGTCTCACTTTAAAAGTTCAATTTAAATATTTAAAATAGAATTCTTACAACACGTAAATCATAAATCGCAGAATAATGTTGATCAACAGAGAAAAAAACTGATTAAACAGGTGATTCTTGTACAGTTCGTTCGTCAATCGTTGTACGACATGCATCATTTTGTTTACGTCTTGAAACATCAGTTGTTGAGTATGACATAGTATGTTTCATTGCTGACAAATTATCCATACTTTTATAATGTAAATCAAGTAAACTTCTTCTTACATCGTGCGATATCATACTTGGATTCAGAAACTGTTCATCATGGCAAGGATGTTTTGCTATGGAATTATTTGAATTATATGAATATGAATGTTGTACTTTTGGAAAGAAATGTAACCTTGCTGGTAGCGTACTTTCTATTTTGTTATATTTATTAGTTTTATGATTATATACTGACGATGGTAAACCAAGAGCTGACGAACGTCGTGGTTTCGAATGAATAACCATATCACTTGTACGATGAACAACGGTAATATGATTCAAATTCATCGGTGGTTTCATATTAGAGCGATAAGGTAAATCACGATGACGAATTCGTAATAATTCTGAATGACGAATAAAACTAAATATTGATCCGCACCATAATAATAATACGCAAATTACTATGATGACTTCCGGCAATCGAAGTGGATCTGGTCTATCAGCTAAAGCAAAACAGAAAATATTCGTCAACATCATGGATCATTTAATGAGATGTCTTGCTTTTATTTCAAGTAATTATCTAAGGAAAATCATCAATAGACTTTTAAGATAGCATATTTTGATCATCAAAAGAATTTCAAAACTAGAAACTAGCTGATTGCATGCGTCACTACATCAATTTAAAGCATTAAATTAACGCACTTGATTTACATTTGTGCAAATTCTTATTTATTCTCTTACCTTCATCATTATTTAATATTGCTATGTCAATGGCATTATTAATAGCGGCTGATTTTGAAGCATGCCCGACAAAATCTTGTTGTTCATTAAGAAATAAAATCACTTGTTCCAAATCATTCTATATTTCATGATATACGAAAGAAAGTACAAATTACTGGAAAATAAAATTTCTACCTTATCCAATTTCTTAGATGTCATGAAAAATCAACTGATCAGTATGAATTAATAATCTAGAATATTGATATGATCGAATGAGAAAGGAAAATACATCAATATATATATATATAGATATATACATTACGTAGTAATGAAGAGAAAAAGAAAAAGAAAGGAGAAAATGGAATGCCAGCTAAGCTGATGAAGAACTACTTTTCTTATGGCAATCTCAATGCCTTCACATTCCATGATTTGTCGTTCGTCTATTCTGTTGTAATCGCTAACATTGGAACGTGTGTATGGTAGAACACTCGCTATCTCTGCTCTCTGCTTCTACTTTTTCTCCCTTTTCTCTCTCTCAAGAGCGCTCCTCAGACAACAACTTTTCGGCGTACATAAACCAAGGCAAGATGAATAGCCAATAACCATTGCAATTATTGCCAGCACTATAACAACAAGATTATCAATAATAATATGATCCTTTTCTCAACCAATACGAATTGAGACGTAAACTCGAAAAATATTTATTTTTATAGTAATATTAGAAAAACAGAAGAAAAACCCCGAGTGTAAGACATAATATAAACTCAGCATTCATCATAATACCTTTACTAGTGCGTAGTAGTATAGCTTGTAGGAAACAAAAGGAATACTCATCCTATCGCTGCGTATTTCAGATCAAGTCGCAGCTAAGATATCTAGTAGAATAAGAGGCTTATCCTCTAATCCATCTATTTTATAACAGTATCTACAATATATATATATGTTGTGGTCAGAATTCAAATCCAGTCAAATTTTAAATTTGCTCGAGCAGAATTCAAATTAGAATTTTGCCCAATATAATCTCAGGCAAAATTCTACTTTCGATTTTCACTCAAAAACTTCTACTTTCGAGGGTGTANAAACAGAAGAAAAACCCCGAGTGTAAGACATAATATAAACTCAGCATTCATCATAATACCTTTACTAGTGCGTAGTAGTATAGCTTGTAGGAAACAAAAGTAATACTCATCCTATCGCTGCGTATTTCAGATCAAGTCGCAGCTAAGATATCTAGTAGAATAAGAGGCTTATCCTCTAATCCATCTATTTTATAACAGTATCTACAATATATATATATATGTTGTGGTCAAAATTCAAATCCAGTCAAATTTTAAATTTGCTCGAGCAGAATTCAAATTAGAATTTTGCCCAATATAATCTCAGGCAAAATTCTACTTTCGATTTTCACTCAAAAACTTCTACTTTCGAGGGTGTAGGTGCGGGTGTGAATCTCTCCATCAACACCCACACCCTACATTCTATTCAGTTTATGTTTCTTTTTCTTCCCTAGAATAGAAACTTTCGATGATGAAATACAAAAGAAGAGTATTGATTAATATACTTAATCAGATGATTACTGAAAAGGGAACCGGGAAAATAAGATAGCATGATAGAAAAATCGATATCAATCTATCTAATTCATATAAACAACAGTAATTTATTATTCACAATTGCTTTTAGCTCCGGTTTTTTATGCTCGTAAATGAAAAATACACTTTTTCTTTTCTTTTATGTGCTCATCAATTGTTGAAGTCAATCATATCGATGAATAATCATTTTGATTAATCACTAGAAAAATTATTTTTCGTTGAACGTAATAAGTGTCCTCATGTTTTGGTTGTTCAAATGCTTTTTTTTCCTCATTTATTATGACATGTTGTTAGCATTTCACTGATCATATTTTCTCATTAATAAGAATCTCAAATGTCAAAAACTTCGAGTTTCTATGAACAAGATTGACATAAAAAACAAAACTTCAATTTACTCCATTTACATGCAAACATGACTTTTGCACTTTTTACATTCTTCATAATTTGACTTCTAACAAAAGAATCCAAAGAAATGGTATTCTTTGCTAAAATCATTTATTTTTCTTGACTATTGAATAAAAATCTATAGTGTACCAAAATAAATATTGATGTGTATTTCTTACAACCATGACTGCTGGCAAAAAATTCACATGAAGATATTCTTAATAAATTTAAGAATTAAGTTAATGATACAATAATATTTTTAATACTATATTGATATCAGTCGTTTCTTAATTCTTGTAGAATGCGTATGAAAATGTTGCCTAGTTAAAGATAATGAGATTTACGTAACAGCAGAATATTTAAGAATTCTTTGTTTTAATTTTTGCCAAAAGATTGAAAATATGATTTTGTTTCCTTTTTGTACGTCTCGATGATTGAGAGACAAAACAACCATTGATTGTCTCGTTGAATAAAAATAACATATTTTACACTTTCATAGTTTGATAGACAAAAACAAACTAGATTATAAAAGTTCACGTTTCTTGTTCTTGATTGAATATTTGATTTAATTTGATATTTAGTCAAAATTAAAGTTTATATCTTCTCATCAATAGAAAAATATCAACTTGGTGAGAATAGGAGATTTCCTTCTTCTATTTCCATTTTTATTTTTATTTTTATCAGCAAATTCTATATAAAATTTAATCGGCATCGACAAGTAGACAACGAGTACTCGACTGAATTGTTATCAATAACTAGTATCCGTCTTCATAAATCAAAAAGTGTCAGCATACAGTGCCATGTTTGATAATATCTTATCTAACTATCTTAAAGAATCAGTGAATACCCTGCTACTCATGTTGAAAGATCTGACTAACAAGTCTAAAAATATATTGACATTACTAGTTTTAATGCTATGATGCTGTGTACTTTCTCTACGTATACTCCATATAAACTTGATGAGACGTGGCCCTCTTCTAAAATTCTAGAATTCCAGAACTTTAGACTAAATGTATATGAGATAAGTTGATATTAGTACGGATGGAATTTTTAGAATTTTAGAATAAATATATGAAATAGAATATAACTGTATGGAAGGAATTTTCAGAATTCTAGAATTTTAGAATCAATATATATGAAATTAGTTGATGTTAGTATGGGTGGAATATTCATCAGCTGCTCGCTATGACTAATAGTATGCCTGGAGCGCCCCCAGCTTCACTCAATTCGAAAATAAATAGACAAATATCTATATCGATCCATCGCAAACATGCTCACAGATTTAATTTTTTCTATAATTTATAAAAACATACATATGCTGCACTCATACCAGCCCACCCACATTCCCCTCACCCTCAATCAGACCATCGCCGGACACCCACACCCCTCACCCCTCACCATTCTGAAAATTCCAAAATTCCATCCATACTAATATGAACTTATTTCATATACATTTATTCTAAAATTCTAGAATTCTAAAATTCTATCTATACACTTATCTCCTATGTCATATACATTTTGGTCTAAAATTCTGGAATTCTAGAATTTTATAATGGGGCCACTGCTGTTTTTTTGTGATGATATTGGAGCGAGACAAGATCAGATTATCGATACGTAGTATGAACTAATTATGCCAGAGTTGAGTGATCAAAGTCGGATCAAATACGATTCGTTGACGAGTTTAAGTAAGGCGCTCACCGTCTGTACTCATTGATGACTGATTCAAAATCAAGTGCTATCCAGTTGAACATAATTTATATTGATAAGACATTTGACAATCTCTACTGCAAAAACAATAGCATCAATATTAGCAAATAATTGATCTTCATGAATCATTTAACCTTAATTCATCTGAAATGAATGCTGTCTGCTTCGTCGAGATCATTTTTCCTATCATTCGATCCGTTTTTCATTGATAAAATCTTATTTGAATATTTAACACATAATTTACATTTTATAACGAAAAGATCCAGTAAAACGAAACGCTTGTGTTAATTAATTACAAAGATTTTTGTATAAATAATGAATTTAGACAACAACAAGGAAAGGAATTAATTATGCTTAGTATTAGAAAAAAATCGTTATGAATCATCAATTTTTTAAAGTGTACAAAGCGTAGTTTTCGTTATCCTTATCAGATCAGACTTCATTTTCTATCCAAATCATAGTACTGTATAGTTAGAGTAATCAGTTAATATTTGATGAATTTCTTTCAGTAATATTAGTGAATTAAGAAATCAGGACATTAAAGCTCTCTTATTTTAATTGGTAAACTACGATACTTATTATACTTCAGTTGAAGTTCATTCTTTGTCATTTGATGAATTTCATAATCTTGGGCTGTTAACATTTACCATCGGAACAAACAATAATGTGAAGACAATTCTATTAAAAGATCTATCCGTACTTAATCTACACATGTTTATTTTACTTGATTGATTTCAACCATAAAATCGTTATTAAATACGCTATCAACGTCAAAAATGTAAATCTGAATAGAAACACATTTGACATATATTGATGAAACGTCATTATCAATTAATTTCCCATGAATGACTTGTCTGTGTTACCGCCGACCAAAGTCTGATTTATCTTCAATTATTTCGTATCTAATATTTGCAGCGATAGTAAAACATGTTTTAATAATTATCATACTTGTGAAGTGTTTTATAAAATGATTAACGGATTAAAACACTTTAATAAAATTTGTGCTCGATAAACTAATTAGACATGAAGATATGAGTATCAAGTTAAAATCCTGGATAGTTGTTTTTTATTTAAAAAATTTATAAAAAAGAGAAAAGATCGACCGTTCCATCTATTGATGCTGTCCGGAATAATTATTTTTAACGTCAATCAAAATTTTGCTGGATGTTTGTATTCTCTTAGGATTTAGAACAACATGCAAAAATATTAAGAAGGCTGCATTTTGCTACTGATATCACAATCGTATTTGATTTTTATATAAACTGTAAGTTCTGAATTTATCTTCTTCTTAGTTCATAGCTTCCATCTTTCTCTGATAGAATTCATATCTCAGTCACCTATCTGTTGTTATACACAATGTTCCTTTACAAACGGTGGTCAAAACTATTGGATTCGATTGGATTAGATGTTGTGACAAGTTTTGAATAATTTTGAGACATTCGACAATTTAATAAAATTTAACATCGAGTAGTTAAACAATCATGAGTTATTGTAAACGTCATACTTTATGCATGTACCACATCATTAAGACTAATACTCTTGAGACAAAGTTCAAAGTATGGAGTGATATAAACAGCACATTTATCATCAAAAACTGATGGGCATGCCAAGGCTGTAGAAAGACGTTAGTAAAGTTAACACTCTAAAAAATAAATTCCCTTGTCACCCTAAGAGTCTTTCAATTCTATCAAATTTTGATAAAAAATTATTTCCAAAAACTAACCAAACAAATAAATTCTTATAATAGTACACTAAATATAATCTTGTAAAACAAGAGTTCCTACGTTGTTTAAAAGAATTCTGTGTACACTTCTCAGTTTCTTGCATGGCTTGAAGATCAAATTTAGCAATTGATTTTTCAAATAAACGCTTGAAACAAACAAAATAATCCATGAAAAAAGAAGCAAATAAAATAAGATAGATCTCATAGCAAAATTGTAGACACAATAAAGAAAATATGAATAAGATTTTTCAATCGTTTCGATTTCTTACGGCACATGTGAAAAAGTAAGACGTCTTTCTTTGAAATATTGATGTCCATGTTTGGAAGCATAAATCATATAATTATACGATTGACTAGAGTTAATGTAATTTCAAAATTGACCTTCTTTCTTGTAGAAATTACTAGAATAATAAATTGACACATGATAGAGTATTAATGAATTTAAGTGGAAGTGAATGACAATTCATCTGTAAGATTTATTTAATGATGAACAAGATAAGTAGTTGAGCAGAGATGTGAATGGGGAAGAAAGAGTTATAATACGATTGCAGATGCAGAATAAGAACATTGTCTGCACAAATTGATCTGATTCAGGTGCATATATCAAGGTTGTGGGAAACGCGATGTTCTTGTTCTACAGTTGTACATTTGTCAAGTCGCTTTCTTGATAAACGCAGGAATTTTGTTCATCAGGCTATTATCTACGAGCAAAGGCGACATCTCAGATCCAATACCTTTGGTTGGTTGATAAACTTCATAAATCAAAATACTGTAGGGCGATCTGCGAAAAATGATATTCTTTAATATTCAGTATATTATATCAGTAATAATTTATTTCTTATGTCAACTTCAATATCATTATCAACTATTAAAGCATATCATATAACCGCATTATGTAAACTTTGTTCCGGTGCTTTAGTTTTAGTTGATGCGATTACTCTGGAATGGTTGCGTATAACAAATATAATAGGACATTTATTTTGTTCAGCAAATCGTCCCACTATAAAACTAATCAATGACCAAGTAAATTAAAAAACTTTTTTTTTTTTAATATTTAATCTGTTTTTTTGCTTTTCTTTTTAAAGGACTTATTTGAAAATAATAAACATTCACATCTAATTATCATTCTTCAACAATCAATACCAATAAATCGTTTAAATGACATATGTACTGAACAAAATTTTGATTCGATTTTATTACTAACGAGTTCACCATCAATCATCGATGATCATAATAATGAATGGGACGAACATCTAATCGATATATTACAAAGAAAAACTTTGCTTTTTCCTTTTGTTTCTATAACAGATTCATTACTTTTAATACCAACTCTTATTCCATATCAGCTACCAACTATTGAAACTCTGACTTCACTGTCAAATGAAAAAATTAAAGTAAATAGTATAAAAGAAAAGTTTCCTATTCATTTAAAACTAAATATCGTTTGTCTCATAATAGACAATGATATCATTAGACACTATATTCGACAAGGATGAAATTAAAACCATTCGAGTAATGAATAGAAGTTCGTTTACTTTTTTGGTATACTTAAACGAAAAGTCTATTATAGGTTCATGCTGAACTGTTAAATAGTTTAATGGCAAGTATGAATGGACGTGAAGATATTTTTATACTTGGTCCATTGAGTCATGTTATTGCTCGTGAATATACACAAATGACAAACGTCAAACAACGACGAAGAGTATAAGATTGTATGGTCACTTTTATTCTTAAAATTTTCTTTTATTTTGTTTTAGTCTGGTGAAAATAAAATAGCTTTGCTATTAATTGATCGACATTTAGATTTAGCAACACCATCATCTCATCAACAAGATACTTTACTTGCTCAAATTATTAATTTTTTACCTAATGTACGTATAAAAAGTTTCGATGATTGTCATCAACGTACGATTGATATCAAAGTGGATACACGAACTTTGCTAAAAAATCTATCGTAAGTTTATGAAAATAATTAAATAAAAATTGTCATCGTGTTATTTCATTTATAGATCAAAATTCGAGAACGATTTTAATTCATATTTATTTGCTGACATGAAACGACGAGTAGGCAATCCAGATGCTCAATCAGTTTTTGATAATATTATTTATTCGAAACCGAAAGTATGTATAGTCAAAACAGGTTTTTTATTCGCTGACTCCTAAAATATATTTTTATACTTCAATATTTTGCTAACATAATAAAATAATTTCTTTGCTTATGAAATTTTCGTCAGAATTTACATATTGGAAAAAAGATCTTATGTGGGAATCCTAAATTTTTAAACTTTTTAAAAATCTTTTTCCGATTCACACATGAACAAGTTTTTCATAGGATAAGTTATCTAAGTAAATGAATTTCCCGTACAGAAAACACAAATTCAGCCAATAAAACGAAACAATCTTATTAGCTCTGTTACACTGTTGAAGTCTCGAGTAATCTGAAACTGTCATACTGTCCTAAAGCTAGTTTAAATTCAAAATGCCATGGTGAATTTGAGTCAGTGTAAAATCCTTCACATTTAAGTTTTGGAGATCCTATAAACGTGTTCGGGTATCGGCAAGTATTGATGAACATTCACACTCGTTGTTTTCTACAAATTTCTAAGATTAACACTTATCGTAGGCGAAAAGTCTTTGAAATGATTTCTCCATTTTGAATCAGAAGGATTTGTAATATGCTGACCTAAGAAAGCAGTAAATTATTTATCAACGTCTCTTTCCTGGTAGACTTCAGAGACGAAAGTCGACAATCGATTCTCGCAGTGTTCTCAAAATAAACTATAAGATTTATTTAGAAAACTTCGTTAAAATATAATATTTCTGCTTTGATTAACATATAACGGGTGGCGCAAAAAGAATTAGACTGTTTGTATTTTGAATATTTTCCCTCCTTTCTTCGTATGATTCAAACACTTTTTCTATCAAAAGATAGCGTTTGAAATTTTCTACAAAACCATAAATGATTGAACCCAAAAATTGTTTTAGATATATATGAAAAAATATGAAAAGTAAAGACATACAAAAGCCTGGAAAAATTAGCTGACTGGGCACAACGAATGACCGCGCTTTGGATCCCATTTTTATCATTTCGCCCTATTAGAAAAACAAACATACCAAAAGATGCAACGTGAAAATCTCTACAATTTACAAAGAACAATTATGAAAAGATGAAATACGAAAAAGACGAATTCAGCTTGTACCAAAAAAATATGCCGTTTTCACACGGTCGAAATTTCGTCACTCAAAATTTTGTCCGTTTCGAAAACAAAATGTGCAACTATAAAATAAGCCGTCTTATCTAAATTGTAGAGCTTTTCACGCTGCATCTTTTGTTTTTTTAATAGGGCGAAGTCACTGATGGAAAAATGGGATCCAAAGCGCGGTCATTCGTTGTGCCCAGTCAGCTAATTTTTACAGGCTTTTGTAAGTCTTTACTTTTCATATTTTTTCATATATATCTAAAACAATTTTTGGCTTCAATCATTTATGGTTTTGTAGAACATTTCAAACGCTATCTTTTGATAGAAAAAGTGTTTGAATCATACGAAGAAAGGAGGGAAAATATTCAAAATACAAACAGTCTAATTCTTTTTGTGCCACCCGTTTGTTTGAAGGTTGGTTTTTGGATATTTAAACCTGATTAGAATAAACATAATACATATAAGTCTGATTCATGAGTTAGAACGGTTTTTTTCGTCAGTTACGAAATATTTCTTTTCTTTTAATTATTATTCAAGGTTGCAACAGCAGAGGTTTTCACTCATCTTCTTGAATCTCTTATCTATAATAATTTGGACACAAAAATAAAGTCTGTGAAAGTATCAGCTGCAGCTATCAGTGCTTGTTTAGAAAAGTTCAGGTAATAAAGCACAATCCCTTTCGTTTTGTACTTTGTTTTTACTGAGTCATATTTTAGACAATCTCCAAAAGTTCTCTGTAAAAATTATGAGCTCCTAGTCATATCTTGTTGTTTAATGCAAATCATGGAGTCTATTGATGAGAATCAAAAATTTGAACGATTGATTGGCCTTGAAAGAATTCTTGCACAAGCTTTAACAACAAATGCTGGTCCTAGTCCATTTTCAATTATATTACAAACATTAAAAGACGACTTGATGAAACCAGACGAAGAACGGTTAGTAGATTCTATTTGTTTTTAGATATTTCTATCTGTTATTTTTAATTTTTAGTTTATTAAAATTAATTGATTATGTTATTCTTCTTATCAATATCTATTCTCTTGCTGGTAATGATGTTTTCTATGGTAAAGAAGAAAAAGATCGTGCACATGTAGCTAATAAAATAATTTTATATTTAAAATGAAATATATCTTTTTCTTTTTGTATTTTGCAAGAAACTCATAGGAAGAGAAATTCTCAATGATTCATCATTTACAAAGACACTTCGTGAAGAAATGAAAAGTAGCAGAAGTATCAGTCATCTGAAACAACTTTGGAACATTTTGTTTTCATTGTAGCTCTCGGATATTCATTAGAGATTGAATATGTTCTTGATCTAATCTATCAAAGGCTTGATTTAATTTTATCTTATAAAAGACGTTATAAATATCTTAAGTTCGTTTCTATTTTTATTTTATTCTATTTAATTGTTTGTATACTTTTTCAATTGATATTTCCTCTAGTTCACTTATTGTTCATGGTTCGGATGAACAACCAGCTTATCGACAATCATTACTTAAACAAATATTTGATTTATTTAAACAGCATGGAAATTTTGGATTGCCATCATCATCGATTTCATCTCGTTTAACTGGTTCAACAAATGCTTCTACAATACAACAAGAACAATTAGTGAATGATATTGAACATGTACCATTCGATAGTTTTACAGACTTTTTTAAAAGTGCTGCTAGAGGGTTAGAAAGAAGCGATTGAATAATAATATTTAGTCGTAATATTTTTTAAATAGGTTTTTTGGTGATGCAAAACCATGTATAACTAGTAATGATTATTCTACTATTGTTGTTTTTATTGTTGGTGGGATAACTCCTCATGAAATTCAACTTATTCATGAATACAGTCAACAGATAAAAAAACAAGTGAGAGAGAGGTAGAAAACTTAAGAAATATTTATGTTTTTTTCATATTTTTTCTAGATTATTATTGGCTCATCGGGTATCATGAAGCCTGAAGATATTTTATCAATATTATTGAAATGAAACTGTTTTTTAAATTTATTTCTCTAATAAACAAAAAGGAAACAAAAGAGAATATTTATAGTCATATTGTGTGCTCTTAATTTTGAGAGTAAATGATACGTTTATTTTTGGCTAAGATAATGTTCGTGACTAAACAGCCTTGTATATTTCTTTGATCGGTAAAGATGTAAGCAAAAACAATTGTTCGTCACTGACTGTAATGAGCTGCATTCTGTGTGTTTGTCATACTTTTATTCATTTACTATAGTAAGAAAGAGAAATATGTAGGCTGTATATTGTTGCATACAAACATCGCCCCCACGTTTACCTTTAGTCAGACAGGCAAATGTGAATGCATTTGAGTGAATGATGTTTTATCAATTGACCGTTCTACTCGTATCCATCGATATATGCGCGTCATACAATTTATTAGTTGAGTTGATCTTATCATAAATCTGTCTAGAGTCACTAGAGTTCCTCCTTCAAATAAAATAATGTTATTACAACCAATGAGTTCAACAAAAATCAAAATTTCAAATAAACCAATCAGAAAAAAACTCAAATGGTCTACAAACACACATAAGTAGTTCGAAATATGTTGCTCAACAACGTGCCAAAGCTCGAGATATTGTATTATGTTTACAACGTAAAAATATAAAGCTTGTCGCTATTGATTTCGACAACACATTATTATCCATATATACATGTGGTTATTATCAAGGAACAGTTGATAATTTATTAGATTATATTCGATCAACATTTTATTATTTTATTCAAGAAATTCTTGATTCACCATCATTTAATCAAACACTTCATGTATGTATTGTATCTTTTTCATCACAAGAACAATTGATACGAAAACTAATCGAACAAGCATTCAAAACAGCGTAAGTTTTCTTTTGTGCAAGTATTTGAAAATGAAACTTCTATTGTGTTTTGTTTTTACAGTAGATCTGATCGAATTATAATACGATGTAATTCACCGGAATTTATATCGAATATAAATCAAAAAGATTTTCTTGGAAAAGAATATCATTTATCATCTGTTGTTACTGAAATAGCAACCAAACGAAATAAAACAATAAAACAACATGAAATTTTATTATTAGATGATGATGTTAAAAATATTTTAATCGCAGAAAAATTTGGTCATAAAGTACTTGAAATTCGCGATGAAATTACTTTAGATATGTTTAAAAATTTCGCTGATCATATTCTATATGAATGTTAACATTTCATGTTTGTATAAATTTTTGTGTTTTTGTTTGCTTTTTTAATATTTGCTACAATTTTAAGTGTCAATCATTCAATTATTTTGAATGTAAAATTTCGTCAAATCAAGAACAGATATGTTGATTTGTCTGTTAATTCGAAAAATAAGATAAAAAACCATCATCTTTGAAAATTTATTTCAATACAAGAAAAACAATCTTTGAAAAGGATTTGTTGAATAATATGTACTATCATATTCCTGATGGATTCGACATATGCAGGTAACATTTAAGATAGGTGCAATTATATGTTATTCTAGATAAATATTTGTGTTTTATTCGATTATGGAACTTTCGAAAATGAACTCCATAGTTTTGGTGGAAGTTTAGAGGTGTGTTTTAAAACAGGAAAAAGAACAAATCAAAAAATTGTTTATCTCTTATATTTTGATATAGATTAGAGAGAAAAAAGAATGCATCATACAACTTCGAACATGAAACGTTGAGTATAAGTGCAAAACACGCAATAATCCAATATAAAGAACTGATGATTAAAAATTTAAGATAGATTAATATTTTCTTAGAACTAAATACAAAAAGTTATAAAACAAAAGCGAAAAACACAACAGGGATCGATGTCAATTCTGGTGGACAACTAATCCTTATGAATAATGTATAGTAAATATCTACGCGAAATGCATTATTATTCATTTTGCAACATAGGGTAATATACTGATGCAAATGTTTCACATGACTGCATCAATATTATTCTTGAAAATACAAGAAAAAAAGTCAAAGAATTACTGAGCACCAAGAAAAAAAACGGAAGAAAATATTTCCATGGCAATTATGAATAATTAGTTTTTGACCAGAAAAAATGTAGATTAGGCAATATCTGTTCTGTTGTGAGAAATATTGCACTCGAAATTACTTATATCTCTATTGTTGATCGATAATAATGTCACTTTCGGCAAGTAATAAACTGATTTTTACATATTGGTACTCTTACATTATACATTCAACCCTAGTTTTATTCTGATTAATCATATTAAACTATTCGTTCTTTTTATCTCAAATATCATAATTTATTTATATTTATTGTCATACTTGTTTCTAATTGACAGAATGTTTGACAAATAAATCATGTAAAAAAACAGAAAATAATACCACGAGTTCCACAAAAAAACAAAGAAAATATTTTTTCTATTAGAATTTATTGATTCATCGTTTTAAAAGACACCGAATGATACTAATAAAATTTCATAAGTGAAAGAGATGATATTTTCGATAACGAAATAATGATTCACAAACTTTACGAGTCAGCTAAGATTAAATGATGCAAGACTGATCAACATCGAATGAAAACCACTTTTATACTTTGAAATCAATCTTTTCAACAGTGCTGATCCTTTATAAGAATCAATTTTTAACATGATACCGATAGACTCATGTGCTATTCAGCTTAAAATTCGATAAGCATTAGTGAAAGAATTATTGTGATTAAAACAGTATATGATTATTCAGAGGATGATCCTAATCATAAACATCTTGCAAAGAAATGTATTCAATTCTCAAGCATCGTCAACCGACTTCATAGAATACGGAATCAGAGGTGAACGTGAGACTAATGAAAAGCCTACAAAGACTCGTATCGATGATTCTGACTAATAAAAGATGAATGGTAAAGATACGAAGATTCCCATGTCCTCGGGAAAAGCCGGTAAACTAGATTTTTATTTTTAGTATTCTCGAACTCATTAAGCCAGTGTATTTCTATATAAGGTTGCAAGTTATACCTGTATATTAGAACTTTTTTTGAAAATGACTT
>OENM01000103.1:64922-98670 GCA_900239745.1 Rotaria magnacalcarata | reverse complement strand
ATACAAAAAGAACATTCATAGATTTAGCTTCTAGTTTTTGATTAAAGTATTTTACTCAATTGACTTATCGCGAATAAGAACAAGAAATGGTTCAATTATGTCTTGATCAGTATGTCAGTCGTAAATCACGTTCATTATCAACAAGTAGTTTTTGAATAAGTAATCGCATGAAAGCTATTGCTAAAAAGGAAACTATAATTGAAAATCTTCGGCAATAAAATTACCTTATTCATCAAATGAATTGTGGAAAGATTAATTTTGAAATGAAATTTTTCTCATTGACGAAGAATGGATTGAATCAGTTCAATCTCTTATTTTATAAACCTAATATAGTTGCTTAAAAACTGTATCATTTGATGAAGTAATTACTATAGCTGTAATGGAAACTTCTGATGATTTAATCAATATTCTTCAAAAAATGCATAATAATTTGTTCATATTCTTAGAAACATATCTTGAACCAATAAAGTATGCAATTTTGTTTTTGTTTGAGTCTAGAAATTCTTTCAAAATGTGACATTATGTACGAATCGTCAATCATAAATATATAAGTAAGAAAAAAAATGCTATAATTTGATTTCCATACTAATTTTACGTTTTACTAAATTGAAAATAAAATAAAATATCTCGATGATCACTTTCAATAGTTATAATATATAAAAGTAGCAGTATATAATCGATTATATGATAATTCTATATAATGATCTGTGTCAATAAAAACAAATAGGGAGGTTTTAACCGTATATTATTATGAAATTGTATATATATATACACAGTGTATATCGAATTCACCATAGAACTGAATGGAGCTGATTAGAAAGATAAGTAATTGAATTCTGTATCATGCAAATTCATGTTTGTATGAATCATACTCGAGATATCAATTATCACGTGATAGACCATCGATACTTTCAGGTTATATGAATCATCCTTTAAAATATGACATTGATCTATCTTGTTTCTTTTTCCAGATGAATGAATAAGAAAATTTTGTACACAGATTTGCTGATTTTGTAGCGTATTAAAGTCGATATTGAAAATACTTTCTTGTTGTGAGTACTCATTGAAAAATGTCGCGGCTCGTTTCTTTTCATTTGTTATTTAACCGTTGTAGTGAAACAAATGCTGACTTTTTTCCTTACTACACCTAAAACGATGACTCAAGTTTTAAGAGGAAAGAAAATATTCATACTTTTCAATGTACATATATACGAAGTGTTCGCTTACGTTTCATTTAATCTAATCGAGCGCACTTACCGATTCATTCGTTCACTCTTTTTTTTGTTTGATAGAATATTTAATTATTATTACTATCATTTGTCTGTGTGCATATCGTCCATTCAATTTTGTTTTATTTGCTAGACGTTTAAGTTTTGAATTATTCCTTCCTATTGAAATAAGCGCCATCTAGATTGCTCTCTTGTTCTATTGGAAATCATACCCGAGAAAACAAATAAATAAACAACTAAAATAACAGTTGACTCAATCTCATATCACTACCAAAATAGTGATCATTCATTCGTTCGTTCGTTTACTTCGATACGATTATGAAAAATGAATTGACTCATCTACTAGGTGCATAAATAATACTTAAACCTTGCTGTACAAAATATACAAACGTCATTTATCGTTGATATACGCGTAGATAATGTTGTTTTCTATTTTTTTTAGAACTAGCCATGGCAAATCACGCAGGAAATCCAAGTAGAGATTTATAATAGTTTGAATCAAAAAAAGAATTTATTTTTCTTAAGATATGGAGTTATTAATTCCTATGATCAATCAACTACAGCATATATTTACATCAGTTAATGCCAAATTGACATTAACACTGCCACAAATAGCCGTTGTTGGTGCTCAATCTGCTGGTAAAAGTTCTGTACTTGAAAATATTGTCGGACGGTATTTCTTTTAAAATTTTCTGAAAACATTTTCAATGATATTCATGTTTTCCCCTATTTTATTTCATAGAGATTTTCTTCCTCGTGGTGGCAATATGGTTACAAAACGACCACTTGTACTGCAACTGATAACATCACAAGGCCAAGGTAATACGGAAAAAATAGAGTATTGCAAATTTAAATCTTCTGTTTCATTTTAATTAGAATATGCTGTATTTGGCCATAAACCACAACAAAGATTTATAAATTATGCTGATGTTCGAGCTGAAATCGAAAATGATACTAAAGCTGTTGTACGAGATAACATGGGAGTATCGAGTTTACCTATTAATTTAACGATTTTTTCACCACACGGTAATAATAATATATCTATTTATATATATTCAGTCTATGTGTTTTTCTTCTTCAACACATGAAACGTATATTATTGAGTAAAAGAAACTTTAGTAAGCTATCAATGATAAAATTCTTTAGATGTATTGCCCGTGAGATATTCTATAGAATTTGTTATACATGAATACTAATTATGAGTGAAACGGTCTCAAGTAAATATTTTTAATAGGTTGTCAGCCTTATACTGTTAAAAATGTATTTATTTCTATTTTATTTTGCTTGATATTTAAAATAAACTTAGATTCTAGCTAAACGATAACAAAATTGATAATTAATTCAAAGTTGAATTTCCTGATTTGAGTTTTCGCATGAAATATTCACATCCAACTCAATAGTAATACTAATAACAACATCTTAAATCTACAAGTTTAAACCATTATTTAATATCCAAAAAAAAACACTTCGATAGATTTTACTTTCCTATTTTTACCAGAGAGACAAATTAAAAACAGAAAAAAACTTGTATTGAAAAAGAATTTTCTATTCGTTCTATACCTATTAGTCTTCAAAATTGCATTGGTGTTAACTTTAATATTATCATCAGAACATATAATTTATAATTGAAATGTATTTTTTAGTGGTAAATCTCACTCTGGTTGATTTACCAGGCATGGTGAAAGTTGCAGCTCAAGGACAACCTACTGATATTGTGAAAAAAATCGATGATATTATTCTTGAATATATAAGCAATGAAAATTGTCTTATTCTAGCTGTTACACCAGCTAATATTGATCTTGTTACATCCGATGCCTTAGTTATGGCTCGTAGTCGAGATCCAATGGGTAAACGTACTATTGGTGTGTTAACTAAACTTGATATGATGGGCAAAGGATATAATGCTCGTGAAGTACTTTTGAATAAAGTTGTTGTTCTTGAACGAGGTAAATGAAGAAAAAAATGGAGAGATAAATTAATCATTATAATCATGACGATCAACATAGGTTTTATTGGTGTTGTGCTTCGCGGTCAACGAGTTGATGACTTTGGTCGAACATCAAAAGAACTTGACATTCCAGGAGCACTAGAAAATGAACGTCAATTTTTTCAAAATGATCCAGCATATCGGTAAAGAATATTTTCATGTCTTTTATTTTAGTTAGATCTTTGTTTTTCTTCTAGTGATATTGCTGATCGATTGGGTGTGCCATATCTACAACGTTCGCTTAGTCTTCAGTTGACCGACCATATTCTTAAATGTTTACCTGAACTACAACGTGAATTACAATCCCGATATCGTGATTTATCAAAAGAAGTTGCCGAATATCAAGCATCAGCTATGTTTGAGACTTCATCAACTTTTGATACAAAAGCACTTGTCGGGTAATCAAGAGATGTCAAGTAAAAAGAAGAAATTTATTTTGTATTTCCTATTTATTTTAGATTAACACACGAACTACATGAAAATTTTGATACAGCACTACAGGGTACACATTTAAAAGAATCTGATTTAAAAACATTAACTGGTGGTGCACGTATCGCGAACATATTTCGTGAACGTTTTCCATTTGAATTAGTTAAAGTAAGAGAAAAAAAGAAAAATTTTTGTAGAAAAAAAACTGGCGACGTAACAGTGACACTATCGGTTTTTTGTTAAGTTTTGTATTGATCGAAACCTGTACGTATAGACTAACGATGAGGATAATTAAAACATGATAAGATGATTGTAGTCTTAGACTATTTGTCTTTGCGTGGAGCGATAAAGTCTTTTAAGAAACGACTTAAATTTTATTAGCAGAGATAGAGCCAGCATTGTCCGCCACAGCATCAAAGTAGTTTCATCTTTGAGCTAATAGTTTTTAGAGGCTATTGATAAAAGTTGTTTTTCAAATTTTGATAGATGCTTTTCTCGCGTGCGATGAACGCTTACTTCTCATAGTTTAGTTCTTTTTCAATCAAATTTAATTATTTTCTTGAAATAGACTTTTGCTTATTGGAAAATTTCCAATGAATGTACACTCACTTTTATTCTATACGTGCAAGTCTAAACTAATGCACCGATTGATAGTGGCATGAATGATTACTGTCACAGTTTAAAGCCTATAGGAAACTAAAATTAAAATCATATGTATTTTTTCCCTGATAGACTGAATTACAAGATAAAGATATGCGCAATCAAACAATAGTTGCAATAAAAAATATTCGTGGTTTTCGGTTTGTGAATTGTTTTTCAGTTGTTCGAAGAGATTTAATATTTTTCTAAATGATTTAGAGCGGGTCTATTCACTCCCGATGAAGCATTTGAATATATTGTACAAATGCAAATATCTAAGTTTGAAGATCCGGTTATGAAATGTGTTGATATGGTTGTATCAGAATTACTTTCTATTATTCATGAAGCAACCAATAAAGTATGTTTAATTTGTTTAATATTTTATTCATTTTCAAGATTAATTTATTTCCTTTCTCGTATTAAAGATGAAACGTTATCCATTGTTAAAACAAGCTACAGAAGAATTATTAACGCAATACCTTCGCGAGCGAGAATATGCAACTAAACAAGCTTGTTCAGCATATGTTCAAACTCAATTGTCATATATTAATACCAATAATGAAGATTTTATTGGATTTGCAGGGTAAATTATTACCTTTATTTGTTCTATTTTGATGACAGTTGTATATAATTCGCATTTTCTCCCGGTTAAGTTGCAGATAATTAAGTTCCAGTGATTAAATAGGGTTCCTCATCAAAACGATTTAGTTACATCGAATTATTATTAGCTGAATTTCCAAAATCTTTCATATCTTCTACTAATCTATTTATATACTGATAGTGCGATAGGCAGCTAATATAACATTACGAAATGAATTATTCTTAGTTACTACAGGCATCTATTGATGATTAAATACAAGTTTTGTTCACAGGAAGTCCTGCACAAAACCAATTCAGCTTTGAATAGCTTCAATAGGTTTTATGTCTTATTTAAACCAGTTTTGAAGTCACAATATAATAGCAAAAGTTTTTCTTTCCCTCAACAATATGCATCCGTGAATTTGAAAGAGAAAACATTTTGTATTCATTTCGAGGAATAATAAAATCAAATACTGTTCAGGAAAGTGATATATATATATATATGAATGCTGATACGATACTTACAAAAGAGATCTAGACTGATCAAAACATATCTATTGGCTAGAAATATTATTACTCATAAATAATTCACAATATTTCCTACTTTGAAAATAAATTCTCATTTCAAAAGACGTGAGTGTTTACGGATTCTATTACTCCTGTTTTGTTTTGTTTTTAGAGCAGAGAAATCTGTTAGCGCTGGCGAAGCTAAACGAACTGTTACCAATCAGGTAGGATATGTTTGCTTTTTTTAAATATTATTTCACTTTGCACTGTTAACCTCTCGATTGGCATGAACATCACAATATAAATCTATTCTTATAGGGTCAAGTATGTTATTGATCTAGAGAATTCTTTTGAGTAGAAATTCTCTTGTACAATCGTTGTCTTGTATTTTATTTAAGAATTTTTTAGCATCGCTATTGTTGTTTATATTTGATTCGTAATAAATCATTTTTTATTCGTTAAACTTTTTGAATTTTAGGTTATCCGTAAAGGATTCCTTCGTGTTCATACTGGTGTTAAATTATTTCAAGCAAAAGATTATTTTTTTGTCCTATCAACCGATAATCTTTCTTGGTTTACAGATTCTGATGTATGAGTTCGAATAATTATTTGTCAAATTTGAAATTTTTGTTTGAATTTTTATAGGAAAAAGACAAAAAATATATGTTACCTTTAGAAAATCTTAAAATTCGTGATGTTGAAGG
This sequence comes from Rotaria magnacalcarata, assembly GCA_900239745.1. Taxonomy (NCBI): domain Eukaryota; kingdom Metazoa; phylum Rotifera; class Eurotatoria; order Philodinida; family Philodinidae; genus Rotaria; species Rotaria magnacalcarata. Next base: position 92,596 of record OENM01000103.1, on the reverse strand, counting down.
TGGTTTTATGGCTAAGCGACCACAATTCGCAATATTCAATATTGATTCAAAGTAATTAGTTTTGTTTTTATTTCGTGATGTTTCGTAAAAATCAAAATTTTTATTTTAGAAATGTTTTTAAAGAACATAAAACTCTCGAATTATCAGTTGATAACACTGATGAACTCGATACATGGAAAGCTTCATTTTTACGTGCTGGTGTATATCCAGAACGTGAACAACCGTCAGAAGATACACAAGTAACTGAATAAAGGATAGCAGTTATTTTAGGATTTCTCAATAATTTATTTAATCTTGATAGACAACTGCTGAAGTTGGCCCTATTGATCCACATATGGAACGACAAGTCGAAACAATAAATAAATTAGTAACATCATATATGCAAATTGTTGCCAAAATGACACGCGATTATATTCCAAAAACAATTATGTATCATATTGTTCAAAATGTTAGTAAAATATCTTTTTTCTTTTTCGAATTTTTATCGCATGTATGTTTGCTTTATTTTAGTTACAAAAATTTGTGGCTAAAGAATTATTAGCACATCTTTATGCTGTCCCCGATCCAGTAGGAATCATATTCTCAATGAATGCTCGATATCGATTTTATGTTTAGAAAGCACTATTACAAGAATCCGAAGAAGAAAAACAACGGCGCCAATCAAAACTTGCCGAATTCGAAGCAATCAAGAATGTATGTTTTTGATGAAAAATGATTCTAGAGCTTACATTTGTTTGTCAAATAATCACAAATGAAGTTTCTAGCAATCTATTCTAACGATGAATGTGGAGAGAAATACTAAAGTTTGTCGGGCTGATAATGGAACTCTTTGTGTTCATAAATCTCGTTACTTATAATTTCCGTATGTCAAGTTTGAATTTGATTTCGGTCTATTTAATGGACAATCTGGATTCCCAAAAAATCCATTAGTTGAAAGAATTGCTTTATCAGTTGCCGAGAGACTAACTATGAGTTTGAAACATGTTAGATCAAAATTTTCGTCAACAATAAAGTCAGTTGGTGCTTTAGATAATTTACATCGATCGTAGTCTGTTATTACCAAAGAATAAGAGAGTATTTAGATAAAAAGTATTATGATTGAATCGAGTGTTAAATTCAATCTAGTCTGTTCTGGTTAAGTAAAAACAAATTGTTGCATCTTTTAAGAAGGTTTATTTTCTTGTACTATATTTGTAGGCTTTGAATATAATCGAAAATTTCCAAATCAATGCACGAAAAGTAGTTGGATCAGCTATGCCTGCGTCGGTATTGTCAACTGGATTCTCGACTAATTCGAGTCATTTTGGAGGTTTTCCATCATCGTCGAGCTATTCAAGTAGTCCACTTGATCCTCCATATTTTCAATCATCATCTGGATTGTATGTACTTAAAAACCTTGTTTTATTGTTTAATTAGCCCTTTTTCTTATAGTAACCGTCCACCAAGTCCGAATCCTCAGCGGAAACAGCAGGCGCCTATGCCATCTACGAATTCATTGTCAACACGTGAACCTCCACCACCACCTCCACTTCGTCCAAGTCCGATACCTATTGGATTTGGTGCAAATACACCAAATCTACCAGCACCCATTATGCCACAGTAAGTAATTCACAATTGTAATTTTGTTCTCACATTAATGTGTGCTTATGTAAATGAATTGTACATTTCTTTATCTGAATCAATCACCTATATCAGGCCTACCTCAAATCATAAACCTACGCCAAGTTCATCATCAAATAATAATAATAATATATTCTCGGAATTAAATTCAAAATTGGCAAGACAAGTAGCGTGAGTGTCAATCGCCTCTAGACTATAATATTGATCAAGGATAGCTATAATCTTACATATGCACTTGAAATCTAACAGCATTCTAATTTTTGCTCATATCATTCTATTGTTTGATGTTGTGTGTGAATGTGTGTACTCTTATATAGGCGCGCTCAGAGTTCAACATCAGCATCAGCATCGCAATTATCATCTAATATGTTGCACGGATTAGATCCGTTTGCTACACCTGTATCTACATCTCAGTATCAGAATGGTACTTCAACTCCTCCAATACCAGCGTAAGTTTCAAATATAATTTAAAAAAAAATTAAAACCAATTCAACAAGAGTCTATCCACGATTAATATGGATCGCACGATTGTTTTTCTTCATTACTTTAGTAGCATGATTGAGTTTACTAACAGCACGTGCACATTTTATGCTTATACTAACATCGCACTAGTTTCCGAATGCTATTCTTATTTTTGCAGACCAGCTATGAATTTACAAGGCAGAGCAAGTCCACAGCCTGGGGGTTTGCCACCGCCTATCTCGCCGATGTAAGTTTTGTTTTACATGAAATAACGAATAAACGTCGTTATTGCTTGATATATCTGTCGTACAGTTTTAATCTCTGAAGTGTGTTGTATTAATATTCAATATTAGTGTTACTATTTTATTGTACAGGAAAAAATAAATAAATTATCTTGTTCTTTTGTATTTATTTTTAGTCGTCCAACACCATCCATTCCACCACGACCATTCGAACGGCCGCCAGTTCCCCAACGAAATTAGATCTGACTATCGAATCTAGTATAAAACACATTTACAATATTAATCACTTTTTCTTTTCTTGTTCTTTTTTTTTCTTTGATATGGCTTGTTTTTCTTTTCTTCTTTCTTCTGTATAAAACAGTCTTTTGTATGCTTGTTCAATTCATCTAGATACAATTATCTCATTATCTAACTCTCAATTATAATACAAACATTTTTATTGTCGACTATTGGCACAGCATACTATCATTATTTTTGTGGTCTTTTGACTAATATTTTCTTGTCCGGTTATTCATACCAAGAAATTTAAAAGAAAAATATTAAAAGACAAGCGTTCGCTGATTGGTTTGTGCAAATAAAATTGAGTAGAATTTTTCCTCCCATTTTTTCTCTGTTCTAGACATATGTATAATGGGTGTTGTAGAATTTTTCTTGTTCTCTACGTGTAATTGTATCACTTGCTTCTCGAACAGTGTATGCGCATCATCTTAAAATTACTTTTATCTATCACATTTTTCAACTATCGACACTCGGTTATAGTAAAACTTCAAGAACTATGTATCGTAACTCTTATTTCACTAATCTGCTGTTTACGTATACTATTACTATTTTTACACTTTTGAAACAGATATTATGCACTGCCCTTACTCGCCGTTCGTTATGCCGTTGTATGCAGATCTAACTTGTTCATCTTCTTGGCTGATTCATTTGTAGCCTTTTTCATACCTATATTTTGCGTTGCGCTCATTATCTCGTTAATAAAAAAAAAACTCGTGATCCTTTGCATTTTTGTTTTTCTATAGATAAATTGATGATATAAAGAGATGGATGTTGAATTAACATCGTGATTTGTATTCCACAAAACCAAACAGAATAGATCTAGTAAAACCCATCATTGTTAGTTCTTCTACTCACTCAAAATCAGAATTGAGTCATTTTTTGTACATCTTAATTAGAACGATTCTTATGTTAGAGTTAAAATTGTAAACAATGGTTATCGATAAAATGTCAAGTTATAAATCGGTTTTGTTCATTGCTCTTTAGACACGAACAAGATAGTCTCAGCTCCAACTAGACTACAAAAAATTTTTCAGTATCATATCTACTTTGCGAGAATGTGTGAGTGTTCTATGTTGACAAAAAGATAATATTTTAAATCTTTAGGGTTTATATGTCTAGAGAAATTATGCGAATTAGGTTCTTATTGGATGTTTGACTTTCCGTCGCATAGAGATGTAGAATTAATTTAGAAGTTCATAACTTTGATTATTAAAAAAAAGTATACATAACGAGTTAAGGATGATAAAAGAAAGACGACATCCCCCCAGCACTGAAACGAACATAGAAAAAACGATGTCAACAAATGTATATATGTACAAAGGAATGCTGTCTATAGATTGTATGTTAGAGGAAAACACAGACCAATTAATAGTGGACTATTTATCTTAACACTAAGGATGACATAGTTCGCTCTTTTGACCTTGAAATATTGAATTGTCAGTATAAATATGTCTATATTACACTGGTTTACCTTCTTTCTTTTAACAATCCACCCAACCGAATTCGTTTTAATTGATCCTATTGATTCGTTCATGTGTGTCTTTTTTTAATTATGCTGAATTTTATTCGTGACATCCATACATTTTTTTGGTGATTTTGCACAAATTTTGCGGACGCTTACGAAACAAACAGAGAAAGAATGACAAGGAAGAGAAAACGAAAATCGAAATCGAGGCAGTAATGACGTGGTTGGCGTGCATTGCTGTTCTTCCTTTGTTTATTCTTCCGATGCCGTAAATCTTGACTCCGAAGACACCGAGTCGGGGGAAGGAATCGAACCTTCTCCTCTCTGACTAAGAATCAGATACATAGAACCACTGCCCCATCCCCGGCTATATGTGTCATTTATTTGTTGACGATGCTAAGAAAATTTGTTTTTCGTCGCCATTCTGTTGTCACAAAGTATACAATTTCGATTTTCTTCCTTTAACACACGTGACTCATAGATGGTTTCTTTAAAAAAAAAACATTTTATTCACTAGAACGAAAACAATTGAGATTGGCATGCTTTTATTAATTCTTTACATAAACTGAAAATATTTTTCATTAAAACGAAACATGGAACATGCCGAGAGAGTATGAGCGCGATAAACAAAAATATTTGTTTTTCACAACATATAAATTTTTATTCGTGCTTATCAGTTCAAGATATGCTACTCTACGCGGTAATCTTCGCCACAAACGCACCAGCTTACTTTGACTGAAATGTTAATTTTATCTAATTTACTCTCATCTATATATAAACTCTTTCTATACTTGGATATATCAACCCTTTTAAATTGTAAAAAATTTGAAGATAAGACAGAATCAAGAATCTCTTTACTTAGAAAAAAAGCATTTAGCATACTTGGACATGAAGAACAGTGAAAATTTTTCATCTCTTCTTACTGTAGATTTTTCATAATCAACGACTGACATATGATTATTCATATATTTTCTTATCATGTGGTAAGTAGCATAGTTCGTTAATAATTTAGTAACCGAATCACAAGTTTGAATTCGAATTACTTTTTTTAATTTTTTTATAATAAATAATTTTACCCTTGAACAATAATTATTATACATATATGAGTCAAAAATAAGAGAACATAAAAATAATCGAGACATTTTTTATTTTAATTTTAAAAAGGAAATTTTCTATTTTATGACTTTCATTTAAAATAATCAGTAGATAAAGTGTTAGAGAATTATACAGCGATTTCAAAGATGAAATCTTCCATTATTTGCCCAAATTTTAGATAGGAATTCTTTGTTTCATCCCTTCTCGAAAACTTTAATTGTATACGTATATTTTTTTAGGCCATCTCGTTTCAAACAATATTCAGTCATTCAACACAAAGAAAATGATGATCAAGAAGCGGATACAAATTTAGCATTTACAATACCTCGTGAATTAGATACTCGCCACGATCTAACATGTGATTCGTTGTTTCATGGTTAAACTTTTACCTATTTTATTTATTTTTAATTCTATTCATATTTTATTTGCAGGCGGTATTGATAGTCCATCCATAAATGCTATTGATCCAATATTAAAACAATCTGTACATGTAACTAAATATCTCTGTTTAAAATCGAAAATCATTACGCAAGAGTATGTAAATCATCTCTATGAACGAATTTTATTAACTAGTCAATTATCACATCCAAATGTTCGTCGAATATTATCTTGGCATATTGCTGATGCATGTCTTTATTCAATAGCAAGTATCATACAAGGTACATTACGTCATGCAATTGAATCCGAAACATTTTCACTTGAACGTATTCATCGTCTATCATTGCAAATTATCAGTGGAACAATTTATTTACAATCGAAAGGTCTCTATCCATTGACACCTTGGTAAGTGTTTCTTTTTCTTTCTATTGTTCATCTATGTCGATTTTTAATTCATATAAAGGTATACAACAAATATTGAATTAACGAATGACGATCGAATTCGATTATGTTCACCAACAATATCAACAACAAAACTCAATGGTGGGCTTATAAGATATCATCATTTATGGGGACATGCACCGGAAAACTTAATACGAATGATTGTAAAAAATGAATCTCTTTTGAAGTAAGATTTACATGTTTATTGTTCATTTGATTATCACAAAAGTTTCTATCTGTTCCTTTCATTTAATGTTTCAATTAATCATGTTGTAAAAAAGAGAGACAAAGAAGAAATAACTAGTCTGCCTCTTATCCTGCATAGCTGTGAATCATATATTGAAGTATCTGTTTTTAAAAATTTAGTTAGTATTTTGATAAGAAATAATAATGTTGATCTTGCCTACCAAACAGTGAGATCGCAAAAAAAGTTCTGTTTTAATATTGCTATTGAAATTTCAACAATAATTTATATATTTTTTTCTATCAGAACCTGACGCTTATTTGCAGCATAAAAACTGTTAGTGTTTGTATTTAATCAATAAATTTAAAAAAAAAGTCTAATTTGTTCGTATACAACTAAGACTCATATAAGATAAGAAAATGTATCAAGTTCCATTACTATTACAATGATGACGACTACGCTGCCAGAAGGCTGAATATGTTATTATTTCACTGAATTTTATCCTTTCTTAAACTAGTGACTACAAATTAAAATCCTCATTGTTTTTGTAATGAGCTCGCTTCTTTATCTATCTGGCCAAAGACTGAAGTACACTTTGAGTTATTAGAAGTTTTTTTTTCTAAATCCTTTTATAGTTCTATTTTGGTAGTCCATTGAATGAGTCACGAAATGAATACAAATGAAAAGTATACTTTGTAGAACACAGTTTAAGGAATAAAATAGAATGCCGCTCAGGTTTTCTAAATTAACCGTTCGACATGCATGAAAAGAATACAATACATGAAATTCATAAAGCATTTACTCTTACGAAACCAGATTTATTAGGATGATCTGATGAATTATTAAAATTTCGTAATAGAAGATCTTGTTGTTAGTATAACAGCTCAATATAGTTTTAGAAAGGCTTTGTATTCTAAATATCTCTCCGGGCGAGCTGCAGTGAGCATTTTTGTTTTTCATTGAACTGAGGTTGTATGTATTTGTGAAAGCTTTTTATGGAGAAATCGATGGATTATAATTGGTAGCTTTAGATTCTCGATATTCGCTGATGGTCTTTTTTCAACAAGATCGTATAAGTGTATTTAATCAGTGTTGACCAAATAAATAACAACTATGATGTCATTGAAAATGTATAGTCAGAGAGCAGGCATTTGAAACGTATTGTTTCAATTTTTCTCTTGGCATTCACCTGCACATACTCTGCTGATACTTTTACATGGTACCCTTAAACATATGAAACTTCATGGCAAAATTCCAATTACTTTTCTTTTACTGTTTAGTGCTGACTCAACGAATAATTCTAAAGAAGATGTATGGTCCATAGGTTGTATTATAGTTGAAATGATGATCAACACAATATTATTTCGTCCGCAAAATGATGATCCGTCCTTACAATTATTTTGTATAATACAATTTGTTGGCGGTTTAACCATATCATTGATTGATTGTTTTCCACCTCATGTTAAACAATTATTTTCCAATATAAAATGTGACAGTCATCAACAACGTCTTGGTCATTTATTGAAACGAATATTTAGTCAATATGTAATACAATCAATTGATTTTAATAAAAAAGATTATTTATATGATTTATGAAAACAAATGTTTCAATTTCAACCTGATAAATGTATTGAACTGAAATTATTAGTTGAGCATCCATTTTTTTCGTTAAGTTCTAGTAGAAATTTGAAAAATAAAACTCGATTCAATTCATTAGAAATAAAAACATCATCTATTCGTATTGATGATCTTATTCATTTGTGTACAAAACTTAATTTAGAACACTCTCGCTGGATTTTAACACTTAAAGAGCGCTGTCTATTTGAATCGGTTTTACATACTCATACTTTTAATCAATTTAATCCTGATAAATATAGTTTAGGTCAACAATTGAGAGATGAACTTATGAGATTGATGTACTTTCTAACGGATAATCCATAGATAATTGTGTATTTTGTTCCTTTTTTTAATTTAATTTCTCTCATTCTCTCATACAAAATAACATGCAAATGTGTAATATTAACTTATATAGATATATACATATGTAACATATAAATCAAGAAATATTAAATTTATTTTTAATTCTGAAAATAAGTTTTATTTGTTTATATAATTAAAACAGATGGTTCGGTGCTTTTTTTCCTAAAAAGAACATTTTGTACGTTTATTTTATTGCCTAGTGTTATATTTCTTTTAATCGAAACAAAACTCTTAAAGAGGAAGACCTTGATAAGATTTTTGTATATAGTTGTTGGTAGATTTTTATTATTATATCTAAAAAAAACATCATAATCAACAGCATGAAGCTTATGTTTTTCCCGATGGCCACAATTGAAGATTTGCCTCATATATTACTTTATTATAATTTTTCACAGAGACAAAATCGTTATTTTCTATCACCATACGAAGTCGAAATTTGTAAACAAAGTTCGCCAAGAACAGTTTGTGATGTAATTCGTTCGTCGGACTTTCTCTGTGCTGTATTGGACATTGATCGACTCACAATATTGAAAGTAACTTCAACAAATCTAACATCAACAACGATGGAAAATAGTTCCGAACAAAACAAGTCTGAAAAACCTAGTCGATGTGCATTATCATGTTCTGCAACCCAAGGAAATAATGATTCGCATGATATTTTATTAGAAATAATTGAACAGCGATTAGATTTTAAGCATAGATGTATGTTTTATTCAACCGATCAGACTTCGGATTTATGTAGTAAATACTTACTGATTTTCTTTTCAAAAGAAATCTAGAATTCCAGGTCGATCAATGATTAGCTAGATAAAATTTATTTTTAATCTAATTATTGAATGCAAACATCTATCAGATTTGTTCTTTAGGAAATGGGCTATTGGATCAGATCCATTCATGTCACATGTAATTCATGAGTCGTGTCGACAAGTTGTTGTAATATTTAAGGATGGTACTGATTGTAAAATGGTTAAACATAGTTGAGTTAGACAAGAAAAATCTTAAAACTACGAAGATCAATTCATAGAAATGCGTTTTTAGATACATCGTGACAAAGCTTAACTTAAGTCCTGTCAAGAAAACAAAATAAAACATTCAAGACGAAAGCCTACACAGACGCTCATAATACTTGATCGAAAAAAAATGTGAACTGCTTTCTTCTGATATGAATCTTTGTTATAAGAAATTTTCTCTTGTTCTCTATGAATTTTTTATTTCTTCGACGCTTGACAAGATACTTTCGAATCTCTCTACGCTTCAGTTTAATGATTCTTTTCAGGCGCGCCAAACTATTTTTTACTCAGAGACAATAGAAAACATCAGTCAAAGAAGGAATCCTAAGAATAAAGACCATGTAATTTATGCAAGAGTACAAATTCCGTTGTGTTATATGCATTTATCTTGATTTGCATTTCTGACGGAATAACTTAACTCAAACAAATCTTTACTCTTTATTTTAGTTTCTGCGCTCGATGTTGATCATAGTTCATCAGTTTTATGCAACTCGATTGGTTATCCAAATTTAATGATTGATGACGAATACACATCTGAAAAATCAACTAATAAAGTCGATAATAATACTAACACACAAGCACATAAAATACGTCATCAACATCGACAATATGTTCATCAATGGATATGTATTCAGGATATTGTAAATGATTTAATAACATGTAATCATACGTTGAAATCTAAAAGTATAAGCGAAATTCTAATTAAAATGGATCTTTGGCTTAAACAAAGATTGGAATCAAAAAATCAGCAAATAAAGTCAGTAAATCTGAATTATCAAACACAAAAATGAAATCATTTAAAACGAAAGCACGGCAACTTGTTTGGGATATAATGGAAATGAAGCAAAGAAGAAGAAGAAGAAGAAAAAAAAAGATTTAATTTCATATAGAAATTTCATCATTCTGTTTTTAGAAATGACGTTCGTTTTCCACGTCGATCTCATGGTCGAATATCAAATTTTCGTTACTGTGAATTAGCTGCCGAAAATGTTACTTGTTTAGATTGTTTTAAACGAGCACATGTTATCAAAATAAATTCGTCGCTTGCTCAAGAACCTCTTCGTTATTTAACATTGTGTTATAATAAAGTACTTTTAATGCCAACACCTACATTTGGTTAGTATTCTTCTTAATGGAATGTAATAGCTTTTTAGCAACTTTTGACACATTCATTCGAAAACATTTACGCAACACTAGTGCCAACATTCCTTGATTAAGCTGTAGATTTCATAGAAGACTCAGTCATAATGGTAGAATTCATTTTTATCTATATAGAAAGGTTTTTATTAATGATTAATTTAATACTTTGAAACTGGCATCTAAAACTCGATTGAATCATAATTGAATGCACTAATATTTTTGTAAACAGTGAGATTTTTTCACATTTTAATTTAAACATGACTATCTCGCAATAGTGACCATATTGATATTTAACAGATGTTAAAGAAAAAATATTGAATAGAAAATGAGATCGTTTTGAGTTGACGTACATGTTTGCCTAGTTTATAGGAAAATACCCGCTGTTCGTACTTGATGTTCAGTATGAGAAATTAATTATAATTATTTTTTCTGTTTTCTGTTTTCAGAGTCAGCTCTGTTCTATAAACTAGATCCGAAATTTTTACGTCAAAATCAATTTAAATTTGCAGCAACAAAACCTGGTGCTGCTGAATTAGGCACTATTGTACAATTATCAGCATTAAAACTAATCCATGTTGATGTAGTTGTTGTTGCATCAGTTGTTGTTAATTCAATAACTGGTGCTCGAATAGGTAAGGTAAAGGTTATGGTGATTTAGAATATGCTATCATGTCACAAATGGGTTGTGTTACGAAGAAAACAACAGTTATAACAACATGTCATGAAAGTCAATGAATTAATGATTTACCAAATAATGTTATGGAAAATCACGATTTACCAGTCGATATTATAGTAACACCAAAACGATATATTTATACAAAGCGTTCATTTCAACGACCAGCATGTGTCTATTGGAATAAAATTGATCCAGATATTATGTCAAATATTCCTGTTCTACAAGAATCGAAACAATTAGAACAACAAGATAATGCTACACAATAAATAATGATTTTACTTTATTTCTCGTTTTAGTCAGATCGGTTTTTTCTCAGTCACAAAAGTATGGAAATGTAAAAAATAATAATATATCTATTTACTTTTTTTTAAACAATAAATTTGTAAACAAAAGATAGTAGTCAATGAATACCAATATAGATTGTTGCATTATGCAAAGCGTACAATCTCATATTTTTATTAGTTTGTTTTTGCTTAATGTTCTTGAACAGTGTTTTGTCTTTAGTTTTTGAGATATATATTTTGTTCTTTATTTATTTTAATTGAATTTATTTATTGTTGGTTGTTGATTGAATGCAGATGTTGTTGCGTTCGTTCTTATTGTTGCTGTTATAGAAAATAATTATCACAAAATAATTGACTTATTTTAATCTATTTTTGTCTTGTAATCTAGTATTCAAAGTAAATAAATCACTTGAAAAAATCTTTTTAGCAAATAAAAGATCAATATATCATCGAATTTTCACTGATAACTAAAATCAAAAGTAGATTTGATAGACGAAGTATTTTTCTGTCTATTTGAAATATTACTCAGAAGTATTTATAAACCTATTCAGCTTTCAATTATGAACGAAATTTATACTTGGAACGTGTCTATGTCTGCTCATGAAGCCATACTATTCTTTATCATATTAAAATATAATTTGGATGCATTCTTCGAGACAGAAGACAGTCATTGTCAACATTGATGTACCCTTGATCAGTTCACGTGGTTTGCTGTCATTGTAATCCAAATGTGTTCTTACACGTATAAACATCATATTCAACAAAAAGATATACTATCAAAATACTTTTATTTTTATCGTTTTGTTATTTTATAAGTTAGTACTATTTGTTTGTGATTCCCATGATAATCCAATATATCGAATCCATGTTTTTCAAGAAAATTTGAACTGAGAATAGCTATGGAAGTTTACTTTCAAATGAAAATTTAGACAAGAATATGTGTACTAGCACACTTAAGATATGATGATTTCAATTGATAGATGATGATGCACTCATAATTCTAGAACATATGAAACAATGAAGATCAAGTTTTATTTTCATACCTTTGCATCCAAAAAAAACATCAATCCAATACAATGAAGAATTTCAGCATTCTCAAATAAAAAAGTTACAACATTATGAAAAATATTGAATAAATATAATTCTTCAATGTTCATCTTTCTTTCCTTACTGAAAGAAAAACTAACATTGATTCCGTCATAATACTTATCAGTAGTATTTTTCCTATTCAATGACGTAAACTTACCACAAAATTATAATCTTCATCATATTTTGAAATTTTTTGAGCAATATTCAATTAGAAAACTAATCATGAATTGAACTAATCTATTTTACGTCAGTCAAAGCAATAACTTGAATAGGTTCAATGTCTGATATAAAATGTTCACTAAATTCAAATAAATAATTGATGATAGATTGATGTTTACTTCAATGTTGAATTTCTTCTTATGGTTACTGTCACTTATTTCAATTTGAGGAACTATTGTATTTTTCTTATTTGATTTCATTCACTATGAAAACATTCTTTCTTCAATTTTTGTCGCCACATGTGTCGATCATATAGATCATTCCTGCAATATCAACGTGCTATGATTCAAAAACAGAAACATTTATAGATTATGTGTTGAGTGAATATTTTTCCTTGTCAAAGAAAGTATTGAATCATCAATGAATAGACATGTGAAAACAAAAATATTCTTAATCTGATTATCTTGGAAAATTTGTAGCAATACCAACATCGAACAATGCAAACTGTTCAATGATTTTACATCAAATTTTCATATTGTCATTATTGTGCAGATTATGAATCTTCAATTGAAGCATTATCTTTAATAGATGTTGTCGATAACTTAACGCTAGCCGACAATAGATAGTTCTCAAATTTAAATCGATGTCGATATTATAAAAACTAGTCTCAGAAGTTCAATAGATTTATTTCAGCTTGGTCAATAAATTTATTAGTTTACTATGTTATTATTGAATAATACAAAATAAGTGAAATATGCATATATGTTTTCTCATGATTATTTGCTTTTTTTTCTCCGATTAAATACACACATCTCATTCTTCTTATAATAACACTCGACCTTGAAAAGAAACTTTTAAGTTATATTTCTAACTAAAATCGAGTAGTACTAAAAATAGATTCCAATTTAAGTTCAAATTTAATCTGAATATAACAATTCATCACCATTCTAGTGGTCTTTCAATCATATTAATAGGAAAAAAAGAATTTTGTTTTTCGGTACCTTTTATTGTTAGAAGTACTTTCCACGAGGATTGAACTTCATTCATAATGATTGGTGTTTTATGCAAGTATATGATAGAAACTAATTTTCAAAAAAGATGTGGTTAAACAAAACAAAAAAATACTAATAGATTCGATTAGATTTCATTTTTTTCCGTTTTTTTGAATCATGTTTCACTGAATTGAAGAAAACAGAAATTGAATTATTCTACTTTAATTTGAATCAACAATAGTTTCAAGAATTTTGGACACACATTCATAGAAAGAGAAGAGTACTTCTCTCTTCGATTGAAGATTGTTGATCGTAACCGCATTCCAGCTTTTGTTGTTCGTCTTTTTTTCTTTTTTACTACAACTACTATTCTTCCCAACATAAATCAAATAGGCGAGTAAAAGAAAAAGTAGAAAAAGAAAAAATTGTCAGTTTTGACGGTGACAATAACGACGGCAAATTTTCTTCTCCTTTTTTTTTATAAATAGTCACATAATAAATTTTCAGTCGCATACATTCGTACAATTATAATCGACCATGAGCTATCGTCCACGAATACCTTCACTCAATGATCAGTATTGTCAAGTGTGCTCAGTATCATCATCATCATCGTCATCGTCATCATCATCGTCGTCGTCGTTGTTGAATAATGATAAAATTAGACATTTATCGTGTTTTTCTTGTGAACATTGTCGTTTATCAATGTGTTATGAATGTTTCGAAAAACATACAAGTCAATTAATTTATGAATATTCTGAATTACAACAAAGATTTAATCATTTGAAAAATTTGTGTGATGATAGACAACAATATCTTGGACAATTTCAAGAACAATGTCTACACAGTGTGAATTCTGCATTTGATGAAGCATCCAACGATTTAGAAAATCTTCGACGTGAAAGTATTAATTATGTTAAACAACAATTCAATGATGCTAACGTAAGTTTTATGACAAAATAAAAGACCTTTGAAAGACTTAAAAATCAATGATATTATTCTAGATAGCTTTATCGGATACGATGATAGAGATCAAACCACTTATTGCTAAAGCTCAACAACAATGGACTCATGATGGTATAACAAAAAATCATAAGGTTGAACTTGAAACACAACGAAAACAAATAAAGGATATTGAATATCGTCTTAATGCATTTTCATCGCCGAAAATGCACATAAGAATGTCAACATTTCCACGAAATAAACTTGATTTATATTGCCAACCTGTTTCAGATGCATATAAATCAACGAAAAAGTTTGCTGCTAGCTATCCAGGTAAAACCATTACAACACGATGCTCATTCGGTAAACCTAATGCACTACAAAGTGAAAAAATCGATGTTGAAACAGAAGTTGAAGAGCTTAATCCAAATATATTTATGAATAAACAAATTCAAACAGATCCTATGATTGATTATACGCGTGATATTGATGATGATGATGATCATGATGTTGATCATGATTTATTCGATGAAACAGATCAAATAAATAATCGAATTAATGCAGAAAATTGTTTAAGTTCACGTTATACTCAACAAGGTACAATATTAACACAAAATGAAGTTGATCGAATTGCAAGTGATGGTGAACAATTACTTTATTATTCTGATACATCAAAAACACTTTGTTGTATAAAGAATATATTACCTACTAAACAAGCTAATGGTACATCAACAACAAACGAAATATCATGTCGATGGCCACATCATCCTGTTCTTGATTTAATTTATTCTCCAGGTTCATCACAATTTGTTTGTGTAACTAAGACCGGTGTTTATACGTGTACTGTTATGATGTCAACAATTGATATCAGAATGCAACTAACACAAAATTGGTCCTATGCTCGAGTATCGACTGATAAAAATTATATTTGGATTTGGACGGATACTCCACGATCAAGTCAACTACGTACATATACAACGAAAACATTTGATTGTATAAGAAGTTTCAATTTAAATGATTATCCACGATTTTTGGATAATAGTACATCATTTTGTATAAGCTCGAATGTTTTAGCAACTCTATTTCAATTTCGACCAACGACCAATACGTTGTATAATCGAAAAATTTTTCATCTAACACTTTGCGATAGTAATGATTTACATGAATTATGTACTATACGTTTGGGTGAATGTGACATTGATCATGAAGTTCGTGTTAATAATAATGGATTATTTTTTATAACAAATGGTAGAAAGAAATTATGGATTGTTGATCAAAGTGGCAAAAAAGAATATGTGAAATTGTTTCGACTCGGACGAGCTCTAACAATTCATAAGAGAAATACTGTTATAGTCGCAAATGGTACACAACAACTACAATGTGTTGAATTTATACACTCTGAATAGAGTTTTTATTTGAATTGCTTCAATTTTTATACATTTATTTATATGTGTGTCTTCTTTCAACAGCCTTGACCAAATATAAACAGAAACCTATTTTAGTATAGTGTAATTTATGAAGAAAATAAATAATATATATATATGGCTTCTATGGATTGACAGTTATTATTTTCTTTTCCTTTATTTGTTCAGTTCATTTGTAGATGAAGAGAGAAAAAAAGAAGAAATTATTAACATTTTTTTAGAATACTAATTTGAACGTTGATTATATATAAACATTAATATAAGTAGTAGATCACGTGTATGCTTGCATTCTTGTATCTCACTAGGTCTTCATTAAAAAAATGTTATTCAGTTAATTCAACTCATGTGCCATTGAATTGCTTGCAACATTGTATATATCGTACATGGAAATCCAAGAAACTAATCAATTACAATCAATATTGCATCATCAAATTTTCTATTGTCAAAAGAAAATACAATTAAAAAAACATTGTCAAACATTCTAAAGTATTCTTGATGTTTATCAAGGGACAAAAATAAGATTAAGTCTCTTAAAGAGTATCATAGTCTGGAAGTAATTTGAAATTATTGGTAGTACGCTAATGAATGTTACATTCTGGTTGTAGACCTCTTTTTTTCTTTGTCTAAGAAAAATAGTCGCTATGCACAATTGATATCATCGTACTTAACTATATAAATTAATTTAATATATCTATAACAAAATTTCTTTTGATAAATGTTGAAATAAAAATAACCCGTATTAAGTCTCCCTACGTTAAAATTGAAATATTTGCATTTCTAACTAATACAAATCTTGTTAAAAATTCTCTTGTTTATTCTAGCCTGTTTATGATTTGTCTGACTATTCGATATATCGTATTCAGATTTCTAACATTGGATCGATTTGACACAAAATATGGATTGACTATGATATCTTTGTGTGAAGCTTTTAATTGGAATCGAATTCTGATAAAATCAAACAAACTCAAAAATGATGAATTCAAGAAAACATCGTGAGTATATGTGTGCAAGAATATAATCTGTTAATTTCAATATCTTTAGACGAGTCCAAAATTAGTCGCAGCGATTTTGTAAGAAAGTGTATTAAGCTCAATAGTTTTAATATACATTAATTGTCAAAACAAGCCTTTATCTTTGTATAATATTCGATCAATTTGTAGTTCCTACCATAATTATAAACCTTTCATTAAAACCTATTTGCTTTTGATTTATGAAGGTTAAATTACGATTGAATGGTATTGTATTCTATTGAATAATATTGACATTGAATGGCGTTTAACAAAATTAGTATTAGCAATATTTTGTGTTTACGATAATTAGCATTACTAAATACTATTCAATGCTATTGAATGCCAGTCAATAATCAATCCCATCCAATGTTAATACCCGTAAATATTATTCAATAGCAATACTGGAATCCTGTATTAGTATGGCAATGAGTCTTCCAGTAAATCTTACCCATCATTACCAAACATAAATTGAAAATTTCTTATTGAAATTTTGATTGAACAAAAATAAAATATCACAGGATGTTAAAACATTGTTCTTACTATATTAATTACAAATCCAAAAAGAAATTTCACTCAATTCAGCTTAACGCTATTTAGATGTCACTGTCACTACTTTTGAACTGTCCTAAATAGATAACCAGTTTCTTCAATAGTATTACAAAAGTAACGAGTCCATAGATTCATTCTAATTATATGGTAATAAGTATCAAAAGGATATGATTGATCACTATTTGATGGGTACTCTTACCATGTCTACAATCAAAAGAAAACGAGATAGTGAATATTGATTGACAAAAAATAACCTTCGAATCTATTATTTTAGCGTTCATGAAGAATGACAATCTTTCAAGATATTATTTTTGATTAAGTTTATATAGACAAATTCTTTCAAACGAAGTTAAAGCATCAACATTTTAATGATTTGTTGTTTCTAAAAGACCTTCAGTCATGCTTTTTTTAGATCTATCAACTTATTGTAAGAAAATAAAACTAAGAAACAATTGTTTAATCGAAGAGTGACCGAATCATAAGTGTAAGTGTTTAAGTCAATGAAATATCAAGAACTTGATTACCAAATATGACTTTACCACATTCTTGATGATGTGAGTCACATTTAAGTAGTTGATAATCAGTGGTCCTCTGAAAAAGAAGTCGCTAGTTATTTTTGTGAATCTAACTATGATGAACTATTATCGTTAATTATTACAATCAAAATTTATTTAAAATTTGATTAATAAAATATTTTTCAACAAAATTTATCAGCATAAATAGCTCTATGAAATCTAATTGATAATTAACACTGTTCTAACAATCTTTGATCTTTATCAATGGATACCTAAAACTGTAGTCAAGGATGATCCTAAAATTTTAAGCTAAATCAGTTAATTGATTTGATATCTATTCTACAGCACATATTCATTTTATGAATTAGTAGTTACACTCCTAAATTTTCTTTTCAAAGATTCTTCATTTGATCTAATAATTCACTTTTATTTATTTTATTAACTATGCGAATCGTATTTCTTGAAAATACATCATTAGTATGTGAAATAAAAAGCTGTTAATTAAATAATTGCAAATAGCTATTTAATAAACAAGATAATAATGTTTATTATTTAATGTTCTAAGAAACTGCATTGCTTCAAAGGGTATTTGTAGTATTACTGGATATAAAAATGAATACTTCTACGTTAGTTATTCTATCTTGATAGTAACATCTACGTATAATTGATCGCTAGGATTTACATTCAATGCTAATCTACGACATCATACAATTATGTATTAGTTGGAAACTTTATCAACCAATGAAAACAGAGGAAAGATGAATTCAACTTTTCTGTTTCCATTCGTTTGCCAATTTAATGATTTAAAACATTAAACAAATCAATAATAGAAGAAAAAAATCAATTGAAATAATTGCCAATCGGTATCAAAGTGTAATCAATGATCGTATTGAAACTCGATCAAACTCGAGATGAATTCGATATAAATATGCACTATATTGATAAAAATATTTATTAATTCGGAAGAAATCAAACTAAATGGTTTAGCAATGAAACTGTCCAAGTGTCGACTAACAAAAGATATTTATCTTCCTAATTCACGCACATTTCAACCATAATATAAAGTTTCCTATCAGCAGCAAAAAAAGAAGATTAGGATGCTACGATAAATGAATATTCTATGACTTTCTAATATTTCATTAACTTCAACATATAGTTTCACAACAGCGTCATTATTATTTTTCTCATAGTTCAAAAGCATTTATTATTTCAAACGACGATGATGGGAATAATTTTGTTGATTTTATTGCGATAAATAATTATTTTATTTCTATTTTCTTCCGTTTCTTATCTTTTTAGAAAGCGGAGAAAAAATTTGATGTATGTTTTTGAATAAAATAATAAATGAAGAGAATTTTCCTTCAGATGACAACAGTTAAATGTTTACATGAAGATTTACTCTATACAATTGTATCGAAATGTTCATCATCAACAGATATGTGGCATTTTCTTCAAGCACTTGACTATGAACTAGCAAGAATGATTAATTTACGGTCATTTTGGAGGTGAAAAAATTTGAAAGATTTTATTTGAAATAAACTTTCTTTTATTTTTCAGTCATATTCACTTATCTTCAATACAGAATAAGCATATTTTATTATCGTTTGCTAAAAACATTGCTATTCATTGCACAGACCTTCGTATTGATAATCTCAATTGGATGATTGTAGCCGATATGCGTCGGTTACTTTCTAATTTTCGTTCATTAATCTCGTTTCATACTGGCAATGTGTCATTATCGAATAGTACCTTAATTAATGATATTAAAGTACTTTTTCCTTTTTTAAAATACATTACTCTATTAATATCACTTGATAGTTTAACAATATTATCGTCATCTACTCGTTCATCATCAATTAATCATGATGTGTTCAAAGATATATGTGCATCATTAAATGAGATTAATGAATTGAAACATGTATCTTTAGTACTGCAAGATAAAAAAGGTACAAATATAATTGATCTCATAGAGTATCGATTTGTCTAATCAGTTTTTTTTAGGAGCTTGTCTTTCTGATCCAAGTGCTCGACTATGTTTTCGTTCAGTATGTTCATATATATCTAATATGAACAATAATTATACATTAATATCAATTGAAGAAAACGGTTATGATGTTAAAAATCGATTCTTTTCACTTGACACTTCGATGAGACCAACTTTTGAACAGATAAATTTATTTTTACTACCGACATTGAATCATTTAATAGTTTACTTTCGACCGATGTCAAATGTAAATTTAACATTAAATATAAAAGATTCTTCGGTGAATAAATTGCAACTACAAACTTTAGTATTACCATGCGTACCGTCGACATCAGATTCAATTAATATTCTTGATCTTTATCAAATACAAATACTTGATCTTGGTAATGTAGATGTAAAAAGTCGAACAGAATTAGCAAGACTCGATGAAATACTTTTTTGTCATCGTCAAAATACTCTTCGAAATTTAACTATTAATTTAAATGAATGGCAATCAACAAGACTCGTTGTTAGATGGAAGAAACAAGGCAATAACAAATTAACAACAACTTCAACAGCACAATTTAGTTCTGTGTTCGAAAACTGTTTTGACAATATTTCGACATTAGAAGAAGAAGAAGAAGAAGAAGAAGAAGAAGAAGAAGATGAAGTCGAAGAAATGGAAACAACTATTTTATCGGATTCACCTCTAGATATCGAAGAGGTAAACTTTTTCATTGGTCATGTTTTAAAGCTATCTCAACTAGATAATTATATCTACGACTATAAGTCTTGTCAGCTTTAGCTTTAGGAAAAGTCTCTGGATCATAATTTCAACAAACTGTCTTTGTCACCCTTAAGATAAGTCATGTATGTGAATTATAATACAGTTTATTTCTAATCATTTGAGAAGAAATAGTCAGTTTAACTATTGGAAATCTATTAACTTTGTATCATAGTAAATATATGACAGAAACTTAACGCTTCTTCTAGACAAGTATTAACTATGGCAGATATTTTTAACCTTGTCGTATCGCTTTACAGATTTTATTTTTTCGTTTAGCCATCTTCAACTATTATAGAAGAAATTTCTCTTGAATTCATTGATGATACACAATCATCTATTTTTCAATTATCTTTCAAAGAAGTTTGGTTGAATAAATTAACGAATCTAAACTTAACCGGTATCCATTGTCATTCTATCGATTTCAAATATTTATTTGATTGTTTACATTTACTTCGGTCGTTAAGTCTTTCTCCTTGTTTACTTCTATATATCGATCAATTAAAATGTCATTGTCAAACAGAGTCAACTTCTGTTCCATATGGAATGCATTCATTAAATAAAAATCTTCTTTCACTTAATCTAGTCTCACATATATCAAATATGAAACAATCATGTTCAATGTTTCTTGATCAATATAAATTGCATTGTATTCGTCATTCATCAATTCATCACTATTTAAATAATAATAAATTATTATTATTTCATTATGAAGATTTAATTCGTTATTCTATTCGTAGACTTATTCGAACATTAGATTTACATCATTTAAGCATACGTATACCAAATTATGAACTGCATAATGATGATCTCAATCTAGAGAATTCAAATCATTTAGAATCATTAGTATTTGACGTTAAAAAAGTTCCAATAACATTTCATGCAAAATTAAATCATCTTTATTCAACTAATATTTTCCGTTGTTTACGTCGATTTATTCTTATTACGGAGAGTGAATTTCAATTAACACCTTTACTTATCGATAGATTTCGTCAACTTGAAATTGTTGAAATCATATCGATGAATTATCATCTTACTTGTTCAATAATGAATTATTTTCAAAGAGTTCTAAAACCGGCGAATTATCCAAATTTAAATACGTTTCGTTTTTGGATTGGCAGTGTTGATGCTAAACATGCATTAAAACATTTACATAAAACAATACGATTAGCATTTGAAAATATAAAACCAGCTTTTCAATTTGATATTTCAATTGTTAAACAATCATCAAAATTAAATGGAACACCTAAATGTATCCTATATGACAATGCACATGAGATTCACCAATGTTTTCATTCATTATTATCAACTCATAGTTATCAGGTTTCAATAACATATTCAAACTGTTTAAATTATAAACCACTGTATAGTGAACAGAAATTTGATAAATAATTATATGAAAGTCTTTTAGGTTTCAGCAACTATTTTATTAGTTTTTTGCTTTCATATATCAAGTTTCTTAAACTATTTATGTACAATGTTTACGAACACAAAAAAAACTAAATGTCTCTCTATTCTACAGCAACAAGAAAGTATTTAGATACTTTCAGTGTCGTTGTTAAACTTCTATTCGTAAGCTGAACACAAGAGAAATATGCGTTTTTTTAATAATAAAAAGAAAGAGCGCGGTAAATACGAGATATAGACAGCAAGAGAGTTTTTTTTACAAACGTAGATGTAGAAGTGTTTTTAATTCTGCTAAATTAATATGAACTGATGTTTGATTATTTTTCGTATTTCTTTACGATTTTTGATTATGAATACCTTGACGAAGGCCAAGAAGCATCATTACTATTTTGAGGTGGATTGATTACCGAAGAAGAAGACGATGAGTAAACTCGTATTGATGGTTGTTCATGTTCATGGGATGGTCTGTTTTGGTTTTGAAGAAACATTTGTAAACGTTCTATGGTATTCGATGGTTTTGTATCATATGAAGTAGAAAAATCTACTATTGGTCGAGCAGACATTAGTGGCTGTAGTTTTGGAGGATTGTTAATACGATCATCGGGATAATGTTGATAGTTTGAAGGCAATTCATTACAGTAAGAAGAGTTCAAACTAAAAAAATGAATAAAAAGTATTTTAGTCAGATATAAATTTATTCATTAAACAAAACAACGTTTCGATACAATAATTAGAGCAAAGCATATAGATAAATTTATATATGAAATAACAAACCAACTTGAGTTTTGCAGCTTTCATTTACAGAGAATAGATTTTCGTTGCTATCAAAACTTGCAAGATTCGAGAAGATTAGATTACAAAGTGAATCACTGTTTAAAGTAAAGTTTTACTAAATACACTAATACAAAATATACACCTAATATTAATAACATTGCTTAGACGTTTACATCAAATTTATTATAGTACAGTGAAATTTTCTAAATAAGAAAAAAAAGAAATGATAATATGTAAACACTGAACAATACCATTAAAAAAATAGAGTTCGCCTACCAGATAGAACTTAATTCTATTCTAACAATCAGTATTATTCAGTAATAGAACTCGCATGAAAAATAAATCTTCATTAAAACTGCAACACTATCCAAATGATTTTTCAGTCGAAGTGAAACAAATCAGATCTATACTCTATCCAATAAGAATACTTTTGTATAATAAATTACAGGCATAAGGAACTGACATTCAAAAGATTATTCAGATATTTTAAAAACATGAAAAATCACAAGTTTAAATGTATTATTAGGAGATAGTTATCGATGAATATCTACACTTCTTTTAGAATTATATTCAACCTATCGCTTGGAATGTACTACTTATGAAAACAAGATAATTCGTATTGTATTACAAGAATCTTTGGAAGTGTTAAATTACTTTTTCGTTCTAAATCTTTGTGGCAACTTATTAAATTTATATGACTTAAACTGTGTTGTTTTTTCTCTTGTATAAAGAACTAAAATTTGTTGTTCTTACATTCGATTAATATTTGTTATTGATGATCGATCAGAATAATCTGTTATCGATTGTGAATAATTCGATGTATTTAATGAATCATCCATCAGACTTTTGATTGGACTGGATACTGTATTAACGTTAGAAAACCGTGGATGATCAGCAACAGATTGATGATTATAATTAAATCTTTGGTGATGCGATGTTTGCAAATGTATTGAATTCGAATTATTTATATCACGTTGATAACTATGATAAGATCTGTCTGACGAACGATTGTATTTATATTTATCTTCTTTTTGTTGTTGTTGTTGCCGATAGCGGTTACTTATTGATGATGTACGACTGGATGATGATGATGGTGATCGTGTTTTAGATTTTCTTATAGATGAATTACGTGAACTTGTTGATTTTGAACGTGAGCGAGAATGTGGTAATCTTTTCTTTTTTCGTGCTTGCTGTTTTCTTTCATCAAGATCTTTACGATAATCATGATCATCAATAACTTTAATAGGAGAATCTATGTCTAAACAAGATAATAAATAAAATATGGACAGAACGAAAAAAATACAGACTATCAACTGGTGTAATTTTTATACGTTTAACAGTTGGTTCTTCGTCTGTGTTTCTTTCATCGATGTTTTTTGTTTCAATAATTAAATTATCTTCATAACAATTTGACACAAGCGTTACTGTGCGTGTTGATAAAAGATTTTTATTTATATTTGATTCATCATTATCATACGATCGTCTATAATGATTAAGAACTTTTGATGGACTTGGCGGTTTTGATGTATAAACTTCTTTTGCTAATAATTTAACAAATTCATCGCGTGAACGATTGGAATCATCGTCAATATTTATCAATGAATTTGAATTCATTATTTGGCTGAAATTTTCATCGATCAGCAATGGATGATTACCATCAGGAGTATTGTTTTCATTAGATGAAAATTCCAGTTTTTCAAGTTTTGGTTTAAAATCAATAAGATCGACGTAATTCTTCGATGACGATAATGATAAATCAATTCTTAGTGGTTGAGCTATCTCAATGCTATTACTATTTAGTTCATCAAACATTTTAGTAGCGTCTGCGGGTAATGTTTGAGACAAAGGTAAAGATGTAGCCAGATGATTGTAAATGGGATTGCTGATAGATGATGGTGGTGTTTGTACTCGAAAACGTTCATCGTAATCACGTAATCCTTGAGAAGATGGAGATGCTAAGTCCATGTCAATGACATCATTGATTGTTTGATCTTCCATGATGACACCTTTAATAAAGAAACCAAAAACAATCAACTGTCTCAAAATTACAAACGTGTAAAAGATGAAATAAGAAACAAGAAACCTTAGTCTATCGAAGCAATCGATTTAGAATAAAAACGATTTATGTTAATATGATTCTCATGATGTTCTTCATGGTTAGATTTTGAAACCAAATACAAGATATTAAATAAACAAATCAAGAAGAGATTTTCAAATAGTATCAATATTTTAATAAGGAATATCAGAGTAATATAAAGTTTTGAGCTAAAGCAATAATTAGTTAATTTGAAATCGATCGATATGTATTTGAACGAGGCAAAGCATGTAGACAAACTACATCTATCACATATTTGATTGAACTCTTAATTGCAGTCACTTACCACTAGTGTACTCAAATTCGACACTGAAAATAATACGTTCTGGATGTTGATCAGGGCTAAATTAAAAGAAATCTTTTCGTCGTTATCAACGAAACAGCATATTAAATGAGTCTTCCATTCTTGGGAATATAGACGATACGATAATATTGAAATAGTTGTGTGATTTTTTTCTAAAAATTTCTAATCGTAATTATTGAAATTCAAATCTTCGTCTCTAATTCTGAAATACAGAACTATATTCTAAGGGAAATATGACATGACGATTATTATTTTTCAAACGCCATTGACGGATTTTTTTCAATAATAGCAATTCAATGTTAGTAGCTAAATAAAGTATTTGAAATGACGATAACAATATACTGATTTTCGTTTTCAACAAATGCTAATATTTCTTTCTAGGAAATATCAAGAATAATTTTTATGTATTTCAATTAGTTTCATCTCGCAAGTTTTATGCCTACGTTTTGTTATAAATTTAATTTAAAAGATATTGTGAATTATAGAAAAAAACGTATTTGACAGTACTGAAAATGTCAATCATTAATATTTGATTTTGGTTGCTAACTGAAATAATGGCTTTTAAATCTTACCTTCAATAGCTTCATCTTGAGTATGTTTTGATATAATTTGTTTATTTTCAAGACCATATTTTTCAACCAAAACGCCAACAACTTCAGCTAAAAGATGTTTTACATGAGATCGTTCTTCATTTTGATATTCATAGGAGAAAAAATCTAATAATTCTGATGATATTTTATGATCCGATGGCGATGACGCTATTATTGCATGGTTTTTTAAGAATTTTCGACCAGCATTAACGTAGAGTTTTGAATTAGCTGAATAAAACTTATTGTGTTGATTAAAAAATTGATCCATTTTTCTTTGTCCTCTTTCTCGTAACTGTAGACGAATTTCTTGAGAACCTAATTGTTTTTGGCGTTCAATTAAGTGATTTGATATATTAATTTGTTCATACGCAAGTTGATTTTCATTTTCTTCTAAATCAATATATAGCTGATTATGTTTTGGTTTTACACCAAAGTGAAAATAATCGACCACTGATATACATAAAGGTGAGCAATCTGTAGGAAGTGATTGATTTGATACTTTTTTACTAGATTCATATTCATCTAATGATATTGAATTGATAGTAAATGGTATAATTGTGTAACTTGTTTTTGGTTTTGTATTATTCTTAGAATTATGATAATTGTTAAGACGCTTTTGTTGCTGTAATGCATGTTTGACAGCTTGTGATTCGAGATAAAAAACATGATGCTTTGATTTATCACTTTGTAAACGTGGATCGATTAACTTAGTTTTTGAATTCAATGGAATGACTGTTAGAGGATTTCTTTTTGCAAGAACTGTTGGTTTCGTTGATAACGATATATCCAATTGAGATTTTTCATGAATTGGAGTTCGTGGTGATAGTGGTATTGTTTCAGATGATATGACTGTTCGTGCTAAACGAGGATCTCGATAATTTACTATTTGCTGCAGATTACTAAATGATGAAAATGGTAACATAAGTTGAGTAGGATATTTATTTGGCATAGTTTGTGTTGGTGGAATCTTTTTTTTTTCTGGACTCATTGTTATATCTGATGTAAGCTCATCCCAAGTACCAGTGTTTAATAATGACATTGGTTTAGATATGTGTTTTGATAGCAGTGGCTTGGCTTTATTCAGATTTTTTGAGTTGTTCATTTTTTCATGATTTTTTTGAGATTCTTGAGATGTTGATATGAGTTTAGATGAGAATTTTTCTTTAAGATCATACCATAGAATTGCGAGAGGTAAGATTTGAGATGGATGGGAAACTGTTTCTAAATCATTATATTCATAGCAGAATATCTAGTAAAGAAAAATAAATTCATTTCAAAATGAGACTGACAATATATAATTACTAGTCGAAAGTAATCATATTCAATAACTATATCTGATCAATGTTGTTCTGCTGCATTCATGATCGATTTTTAATATTTATGACGAAATAAAACTTATAGAAAAGTTCATATTTTTAAGTAGATTAATATTTTCCGAGCTTCTAATAATAAGTAGCGTATAATTATATTTTTAAAGAAGATATTTATATGAAAATTAGAATAGCTATTTTAGTAATATTATCTATGAGTGGTTGTTTATAAAATTTCATTAATTACAGAAGATAATTATCTCATCGTACATTGACACTATTTTATGTATTGATATTTCTATACATGCATCACTGAAAATCCATCTTACGATTAATTCAAGTAGTAAGCATCTAGATTTTGTGCTTCAGTTTGATTGGATAGTTTTCTTACGGATAATTGATATAATATGTGCGTACGTTAAAGACTGTCATTGATGAAATAAATTAGGTGTAGGGAGAAATTTTTCGTTCGAGTTAGCTAATTGACTGACCTACCTTAACAATTGATTTATCC